>SKCR01024298.1:0-209243 GCA_019454045.1 Zanthoxylum bungeanum
CTAATCAGTGGATCCCGCACATCAGTACATATATTTTTGTACCACATCCAGTATCTAAAATCCAATTTTAAAACCAGCAGTGGACATGTTTATAACAAACATACCTGAAGCCGACCCTTGTCCGTCTTCACTTCCTTCATGTCTGCCTGTGCCATACGGCATTCACGCTTCTAGTGACCCCGTTTGCCACAGTTTAGGCAGACATCTTAGGATATGTCCTTTGTCTTCCCAGAAGACTGTGACGGTTTTTCCTTTGCCCCTTTTCACATCCCTAGAATCCTTAGGCCAAGCCTAGACCTTCTGGGATGTAGGAGAAATATGTGTCTTGCGCTTCTTGCCCTTTTGCAAGCTCTGGCTCTGTCTTATTGAGCATAGCCATTAACTCTCCAAGAGTTTTCTATTGCAATTAGTACTTCTAAGATCTAAGAATAGATCTATGAAGATCCTTTAATTTCAATATCATACTATAAGGATCTAATCCTTAGTTCTGACAAAGAAATTAAGGAATCATTGCGGCAAGCATAACTGATTGAGCACTAAAGTTGTCATCACCATGAGTCTTCCAAAGCTCATGCTCCACTATTTGCTCAACTCCGGGCTCAGGCCCGAGATGTCACTCTATCAAATAAAGTAACTTCTTGGCTCCCAGGACTATCATGAGGTTATATTACCAATTTGAAAATTGAAGCCGCTTAAAGACATTTTCACCCAGGATTATGTTTTAAACGCTAATCTTTCAGTTATCTTGATTCCAATAGTCCAACTATCCAATCAATGATTTCGGGTACAATCAAATATAATGATTACTATAGTCTAACTATATAATCAACTACTATTTGATTGGTTAAATTCAAATATATATTGATTACTATAATCCAATTATATAATCAACTATAAATGAAATAGTTTGAATACAGTCCAACTGTTTAATTAAAACAACAATTGAATATTAGTCCAACTAATATATATAAATTTTTCCGCTAGCCATATTAACTGGAAAAAATCAACAGGGGTCAATAAGTCTACAAAATACAAATTGTACAACGATTAACAAATGATCTCGTTCAAATGATATACCAAGTATCCACTGGTTGTTCTATTGGACAATAGTACCAATAAACACAAGTCCTTGAATTTCCGACTAAGGTTTCTTATGATAAGTAAATAAAGGAATATTCCCAGAGGACGAGGGGGTCCAGAGTAACCACTTAAATCTCTGACCACTTAGGCTCTTATCGCCTTTTTGACAGAATATCCTTTAAATACTTCCTCAATAGAATCTCTTAGCAATTCAATACTCAGTATTTCACTTTTAATGTTACAATACAATATTCGATATGTGTAGATATATGTGTATGTGTCAATCAAGATTGGATGGAATTACTTGTGTATGATTACACTTTACATTCTCACCCAAGTATGTAACACACAATTAATTTTCAACTTTATCACTATGTGTATGCTTGTGATAATTGAACACCCTAATAATAACTTAAATCTATACTACCAAGATTATTGTGATTCAGTATATGATTTACTAAGTTAATATTATGATTACTTAAATTAATCTAAGTCTATTCAGTTTATAAACAATTCCAGGACTAATTCATTAGTGTCGCGTTCGTATCTACGTTTGAACGAGACTGACCAGTGTGTGCACGTTCGTGTTGCATTCGAGAACGCGTTCGAATGAAGTGTTCCAGAGAGTTCACGTTCGTGGAGCGTTCGAGAACACGTTCGAACGGAATATTCCAGAGAGTTTACGTTTGTGTGGCGTCCGTAAACGCATTTGAACAAAGTATTCCAGAGAGTTTACGTTCGTGTTATGTTTAGGACACGTTAGAACGTTTTAATTCAGAGGGTTTGCGTTCGATTTGCATTTGAAGACGTGTTCGAAAGTTCTTACAAAATTTCAGATTTTTGTCTTTGCGTTCGTCGGGCGTTCAAACGCCCTATATATTTTTCATGCACATACTTTATTTTCCAGAAAATTTTTTTATCTTAGCATGCGAATTACTATCTAACAACACTAAATTGATAAGTTCTTAAGATTGTTGGTTGTATAGTGTCATTAAACAGAAAACGAACAATGCAATAAACAATCAAATCCAGACATAAAAGTAAATCTACACTAACATATCATAAACTCTAAAGTTTTGAGAATAAGAAAAACCTTGCAAAAGACAAATACAGTGGTCCAAGTCGAGAAATATCTCTGTCCTTAAGACTTATCAGCCCCTCTCGTTGCTCTCACTACGGATTTTTTGGCTAATATTCTCATAGTAACCCGAATTCCTCTTGCCAAGGGGCAACTCCTTAACAGATCTCGAACTTGGAATTTGGGGCTCTCCTCTTGGCTCAAACAACATATGAGACTCTCAAATTTGGATGAATTCAGATTTCGAAAATGAACATTGAGACCCCCTTATAAGGCATGAAGGTGCCTAAAAAAAGGACACCCTTTAGGTTGGAGTACAACCCTTCAAAGGGTTATACCCTCCCAATGCATCATTTGGAGCCTATAACCTAATTATTTTTCAATTTGAGTACATGTCCCTATAGGGTACCATCCAAGGGACATGTGTAAGGGTTTTTAGGGGCTAAATCCGGTAACGCAGCGGAAGCGGTGGAAAATCGTATTTTCCGATTTCAAAACTTTTTCTCGGATTAATTAAATAAACATATTTATTTAATTATCCAATAATCAAATTATGAAATAAAATTCAAATAAATCATATTTAAGTGAATTTACCAATTGCCCTTATATTGGTATTTTGTCCATTTTAGTCCGAAATTGATCTAATCAATTTTGAATGATTCTAAATCATTTCTAAGATGAACTTAGCATGTTCAAAACATCAAAACACCAAAAGCACCAAAATCCCCATTTTTCTTATTCTTCTGGCCGAATGCATCCATTGGTGCCATTTTGTGCACTTTGTCATTTCATGCATCAAAACACATCAAGATGTAATCCAATGAACATGAAACTTTATATGCATCATATACACATCCAAATACACAACATATATGAAAATCCCCAAATTTGGAATTGGTCATGAACCCTAATTTTTCAATTTCATCAAATTGGACAAATTAGACCAAATTGGTTAAATCCAATACTTCAATCATGTTTCTTCCATCCAATCAAAGTCTCAACACAATGAAACAACTCAAGATCAAATCTAGGTCATCTAAGAGTGGGTCAACAACTCTAGATTAGCAACATGGTTTCCAAAACCTTAAAAGAAAGCTTATAACTACAATAGTCACAACCTTCCTTCATCATACATGCTCAACACTTCCATCAAAACTTCCATCAACAAAAACACAAGGAATAAAGAAAGAAATAACCTAAGAACATCATATGTTAAAGCCTAGATCCTAAGGAACATTTTCCTTTCTAATAGCAAGTTGGAAAAACTCACTAAAATCCAAGCTTTCTTTGATTCTTCTTTCTTTCTCACAAGCTTCCTTTGCTTCCATTAATGGAGTTTTTCTTTTAAAGTGTATTAGGTTAAGAAATGAAATGAAAAAACAATATATACTTGTATCAAAATGGCCTTGGCCGAATTCACTAAAGAAATACAAGTTTTGTAATTTCATTTCATTTCACTTTACATTTAGTCAACTTGCATAAATATCTTAATAACACTTTATTAGATATTTAATTAAGTCAAAAATGCAACTAAGAAAAATATAACTCTTATATTTAAGTGTTATGGCCGAATTTAATGAAAAATAAAGGAAAAAGATATTTTCATTTTCAAACAATTTTGAACAAATATCTTAAGAAGTCAAAATCAATTTGACAACCTTTTCCTTTAATGTATAAGTCAACAATTGCAACTTATAATCATTTCCTAACTTTCATTTGGTGATATATTTATATTTTAATTATATTAATCATTTAACAATTAAATAATTAAATAATTAATTAAATACAAATATATCAAATATATGTATTATATTTACTTTAAATCTCAAATACATATATTGATGATATATGTCAAATACCTTTATTTGACTATTTATTAATGTGTATTTTATATCATATATTAAATACAAATACACATTAATTAGGAAATGACGGTTCGGCCCGTTCGCATGTATTTTTCGTTTAACGATTAAACGATTTATAAATAATCATCATTATTCATAAATGTTGCTCTAGTGCTCTACGAGTATGTTTCATTATTGAGACTCTCTAGATTCAGGTATATCCGTCACGAAATCCAATTTCATGTCCATAATCTATCCACCCGTAGATTATGACGATCACGGATAAACTAGCTGAATCATACAGGTCGAGGTCATTGCATACGTATAATCCCTCCGTCACAGGTATCCAGATAATCCCAGAGATATAGATGTAAACGTCAAATCTCTATAGGTATTATCTCGTCGACGTATCTATTAGCAATCTCTAAATAACACTCGGAACTTACTTCCGATGTATACTGTGGCCACAGATTTAACAGACTGCTAAATATATATGGACTACCTATGCTCTGTACACAGAACTGACGGATCCTATCTTGACACACACAGGATATCCTGAGGATCGATCCACACCCAACGAACAGGCGGAGGTCTGATCTAAATAGATCGGTGACGTGACTGCCATCTAAGTGTGGAGGATGTCTCATACATCCACAGTGGTGTCTCAAGTCGAAGGACCACTATGCTACTCAACCCGAGAAGATTCTTATTGACGTTGGTGTACCATCCATTAAGAATCTTCGGTGAGCCGTTCAGTGTTTATCCACTATAAACACCTACACGTCTATACGAGTCTCCATAGACTCATGGTTCATTGGGATAAACCATCGGACCAAGTCTCGATATACGACATGTACTGGTCTCAACGGATTTGACTAACCGACCCGTGTTAGCAAATCTTGACCAGGAACTATGTTTGATAATATTCATATAGCAGTGACACTTCCCAATGTCAATTACAAACTAACTTTGTAACTGTGTACTGCATTATATATTATCGGGCCTTGTGTCTAATATATACATATCACTAAACCACATTTAGTTTCAATCTAATCGTAATCAGATCGAATACGTATATAAGAACAAGAGGTGCAACCATAAATAAGTAATATTATGGAATAAGGGGATGTTCGTATTCATGAATCAGACATAAATACGGTCCGGATTGGCGCTCTGAGCACCAACCCCAACAATTTCTCCCACTTGCTCTAGTGCCAATCCACGGTATCATATACACGTCTCAATGTGCATCGTATGCACATGGCCCTCAAAAGCTCACCCAGTACTTAAGAGGTAGGCAACAAAACAATCCGCTATGACATATTGAGTTTGTCAAACAAACTCCATCGTTTCCCATAGTCAGCATCATTCATATTTTGTAGAATCTAGATTATACATTAATATGACTCTGATGCTACATCAGTATTGTGCTACAGCTACTGAGTTGTCCAAGTATTTAGGATCAAATCCAAAATACTATGAAGACAACCGCAAGCACAATAACAATTCAAAAAACTTCTAATTTAAAAGGTCACTATGCAACTTCATAAGTCAATACTTCAAAAGTTGCATTTGATTCCACTAAATAGTAGAATCCTTCGTGACACTCCCACTGCATCTTTTGTGACTCTTTATGACGTAGACTGTCTAACGTCATAATTAGTCTCAAAACTAATATGACCCTAATGGTTGCAGACTGTATTCTCCATGAATTAGAAACTCGTTCTTAATATCTCAAAGATCACAAAGAACGTGTTTCAAGATCCATCATATGGTCTATAGGATGTCAAAATAACTCGTAACATTACGATTAAATCGACATCGATAATCGCACATTATAAAGTATTCACTATGTCATCATCAAATGATACATAATATTGTTTAGACATTCTAATCAATATCTCTTTCGAAAAAGGAATCATCTTTTACGAAAGATGAATACTATGTATAAGACACACAATAACTGTCGAACAGTTATACTAACTGTCATACAGATAGCCTTGTTATGTCCTTTATTAGATCATATCTAATGTACGAATAATAGGAGTATCTCACAAGTCTCTTGGTTTTATATCTTATATAAAACTTTATATCAAATATAACAGAGACTACTCCCACTGCTTTCACGGAGTAAAGAAGACTTAGGTAAATCTTTTACCTCACAAACATCTCATTATTACTATAATAATGATAATGTTGTTAGGATATATAACACTAGAAAGTAATATGTACGCTCCCACTAACCCTTCTAATCACATATGTATTCTCTATACTTTGACAAGATCAGACAATCTGACGATATCAAAAATAGAGAACACATATTTCTGGAAGACTTATCTGAGTCTACAATAGGCTCTATAAGCTAGCACACTAAACTGCGATCTCAGCAGAACACAAACTCTAGGGCCATTCCAGAATGAACTCTTCAAATAAGGAAATCACAACTGATCTCTTATCTGAATAAGTCATCCAAAAACGCCACTTTGCATTCTTTAGCTAAAATATACAGTTTATTATCAACATTAACCAATATATCTTTAATTGTTCAATTAGTGTGACTAGAGATAAGTTTTCTCAGAATCTACAATAGATTGCTGAGTATAACTTTTCTCACTGTCATACTATAAAGGTCAAACCTTTAATAAGCTCACATTGCTTCCGTTGTGCAAACAATTAGCACATATCATGAACTAATTCATAATGAAAGCGTAATCAAGTTCAAAACTTGATCGTAGTAAGCTATGAACAATCTTAGATCTAAGGTTCAATGGTGAACTTCCAGAATCGATATCAAATATCGCTTCCATTATAAGTCATAGGATAATTTTTCTTCAATAAGAAAACAACGGAACCATTAAGTATCAAATACTCGTGAATGATTCTGTTATCCTATTGGACTTGCACGGAAGATGTATAAGGGTTGTTTCATCTTATTATTACATAGTTCCATTATAATTTATCATTCTCACATTTGACTTCAATAAGTCAAGTCTTTTCTACAATAGTTAACATCTGATGTTACACACCAAGTAATAAAACGATTTTATTACTTAGAATCGTAGGAAAGATATTCTATTAAATAGAATACAATATTCTATTAAACAGAATAAACGATAAACTTTTACTTATACCTCCGAGGTGTAAGTAATTTCCATTATATAACTATTATATAAAAGAAACATTCAAATTAAACTTTTCAAGATTCAATTTTCTACCTATACATATCATATATGTAACTGTAGAAATTAATGGAACATTAATTAAAGAGATGAATTAGTGTTACTGGAGCATAACCCCAAGAGTATTGAAACTAATTCGGTAACATTCAATATCAACGAATCAAATCATATAAGATTCGATTGCTCCCACTACTCAATTCCATCAAGATGGAATCGTGGAAGAATAATATTGAATATGAATCATATTCACTGAATAACCTTAGAACTAATTGCTTTAAATTCAAATGTTTGATCGTATCAAAGATCTTTGAACAGTTCAAAGACATGTAATGAATTTTAAGGATCAAGTTTTCAAAATACTTTAGATTGAATATATTTGAACAAGTCAAAAATGTTCAATCTACGTTTCATCAGAACAGATTGAAAGTTCTTGATACTTTCAAGACTTTCAATATGTGTTCCTTCAGAAACACGTAACTAAGTTATGACAATTCATCAACTAAGTTACGAAATAAAGAAAACTACCTTAAGCAATTATTATTTATTAAACTACATACATCCAATGTATCAGTTAAATAAATTTGGTGGTCCAATGACAATCATTGGTTAAACGAGATCTTAATCACTTTCCTGAATACAATATTCATTAAATGGATAAGGATGTGTGGTGTGATCTAGTATCAAACCATCCTTTACCATACGGAATAAGCATCCAATGCTTAAGTGATTAAACTCATAAAGCACCGTTCTAAATTATTTACTTTACCGAATAATTTTTCTTAATGTTTATCTCTACGTCAATGACACTACTAGTATATTTAAAATATATAACAATTGTTATAAAACAAATGACTATCCAATAGTCGCAAGTTCCGATATCAAATATCAAAACAATCGTTAACCAATATTTCAAATAACTAGACGGGAGATCTGGTATCCAATACCTATAGTTGTAGTATTGTGAAAATCGATATTTTCTATACACCTATACACATCTCCTTTCTTTAGCTTTACTATTTGCATTCAACTATTCACAACAATTGTAAATAATTGATTAGCAAATTGTGTCAGACACATTACCTCTAAAGGTAATTAAAGCTAAGAAACGTCATTACTAGATAAACAAATACCTAATGGGGCTTTCTAAATGCCAGTCAAGAATCTCGAGACATGAACTAATTCAAGTCAATTCTTACTGCATAAGAAACTATTGTCTCTAAAGTATTATATCCTAAAGGGATATCTATCTAGATTATCTATCATGACTTAGAAACTAAGTCATAACCATCTTTATTTTTGAAGAAAATCGGAACAATAGTTCCCGATGGTTTAGACCAATCTAATAATATCCTAGTCTAGTAGTATCTAGAACCTATTCTAGAATAACTGCAACCAAGAGTCAAGTCAGATAACATATCAAATATGTGTGCAGTAAATAAAAGTTTAATTCTATATAAACAATAGAATAAGGAAACAAACAAGCGGCAATTTCCATAATAACATACACTGCCTAAGTTATGGAATATTTTAAACTTAGCAGTGCCTCCCACTATTTTTACGTAATGCCGTAATCCCCAACGGAAAGACGAGAATTCAATAATTAAATCGAATTCCATAATGGGAAGAGGACCCCATGAATATATTTCGACTCACAGCAGAGGCACGGTCTCGCCGACGTATATTCACAGGTAGACAACTAATTGTCAATCACTCACTAGTGACTCCAAGGTTCCGGTCCTGGCCGTTTCTCGTTGTCGCTGCGAAGGCAGGCCCACAAGGAGACGTACCAAGGTTAAACTTGTCAATGATAAACTCAAGTTACTTGCGTAACCCTGACAGCTAGGGCACGTTCAGGATTCCGCTTTCGCTTGAATTTATCTAGTATCTAATATACATTCGGCATAAATAAATTTCTATCAGCTACATCCTCACAGCAGAGGCACGGTCTCGGATGTAGTCAACGAAAAGATATTTATAAACCGTATTGACAAGACGGACCAAGAAACAAGTATTCCAAATACTAGTTACTTTAAAAACTTTATTAAGCAGGGATATTCCATTAAGTGTCATACACCCTAAATCTAATCAAATTAGATTATAACATGCATGTATAAAGTCAAGAAAACATGATTAAACATTGAATAAAACAAGCTAATCATTTATGGAGGCCTAGAATCAGACTCGCTCTGATACCATTTTGTAGGGGTTTTTAGGGGCTAAATCCGGTAACGCAGCGGAAGCGGTGGAAAATCGTATTTTCCGATTTCAAAACTTTTTCTCGGATTAATTAAATAAACATATTTATTTAATTATCCAATAATCAAATTATGAAATAAAATTCAAATAAATCATATTTAAGTGAATTTACCAAATTGCCCTTATATTGGTATTTTGTCCATTTTAGTCCGAAATTGATCTAATCAATTTTGAATGATTCTAAATCATTTCTAAGATGAACTTAGCATGTTCAAAACATCAAAACACCAAAAGCAACCAAAAATCCCATTTTCTTCATTCTTGGCCGAATGCATCCATTGGTGCCATTTTGTGCACTTTGTCATTTCATGCATCAAAACACATCAAGATGTAATCCAATGAACATGAAACTTTATATGCATCATATACACATCCAAATACACAACATATATGAAAACCCCCAAATTTGGAATTGGTCATGAACCCTAATTTTTCAATTTCATTCAAATTGGACAAATTAGACCAAATTGGTTAAATCCAATACTTCAATCATGTTTCTTCCATCCAATCAAAGTCTCAACACAATGAAACAACTCAAGATCAAATCTAGGTCATCTAAGAGTGGGTCAAAACTCTAGATTAGCAACATGGTTTCCAAAACCTTAAAAGAAAGCTTATAACTACAATAGTCACAACCTTCCTTCATCATACATGCTCAACACTTCCATCAAAACTTCCATCAACAAAAACACAAGGAATAAAGAAAGAAATAACCTAAGAACATCATATGTTAAAGCCTAGATCCTAAGGAACATTTTCCTTTCTAATAGCAAGTTGGAAAAACTCACTAAAATCCAAGCTTTCTTTGATTTCTCCTTTCTTTCTCACAAGCTTCCTTTGCTTCCATTAATGGAGTTTTTCTTTTTAAAGTGTATTAGGTTAAGAATAATGAAATGAAAAAACAATATATACTTGTATCAAAATGGCCTTGGCCGAAATTCACTAAAGGAAATACAAGTTTTGTAATTTCAATTTCATTTCACTTTACATTTAGTCAACTTGCATAAATATCTTAAACACTTTATTAGATATTTAATTAAGTCAACAAATGCAACTAAGAAAAATATAACTCTTATATTTAAGTGTTATGGCCGAATTTAATAAAAATAAAGGAAAAAGATATTTTCATTTTCAAACAATTTTGAACAAATATCTTAAGAAGTCAAAATCAATTTGACAACCTTTTCCTTTAATGTATAAGTCAACAATTGCAACTTATAATCATTTCCTAACTTTATCATTTGGTGATATATTATATTTTAATTATATTAATCATTTAACAATTAAATAATTAAATAATTAATTAAATACAAATATATCAATATATGTATTATATTTACTTTAAATATCTCAAATACATATATTGATGATATATGTCAAATACCTTTATTTGACTATTTATTAATGTGTATTTAATAATCATATATTAAATACAAATACACATTAATTAGGAAATGACGGTTCGGCCCGTTCGCATGTATTTTTCGTTTAACGATTAAACGATTTATAAATAATCATCATTATTCATAAATGTTGCTCTAGTGCTCTACGAGTATGTTTCATTATTGAGACTCTCTAGATTCAGGTATATCCGTCACGAAATCCAATTTCATGTGCATAATCTATCCACCCGTAGATTATGACGATCACGGATAAACTAGCTGAATCATACAGGTCGAGGTCATTGCATACGTATAATCCATCCCTCCGTCACAGGTATCCAGATAATCCCAGAGATATAGATGTGAACGTCAAATCTCTATAGGTATTATCTCGTCGACGTATCTATTAGCAATCTCTAAAAAAAACACGGAACTTACTTCCGATGTATACTGTGGCCACAGATTTAACAGACTGCTAAATATATATGGACTACCTATGCTCTGTACACAGAACTGACGGATCCTATCTTGACACACACAGGATATCCTGAGGATCGATCCACACCCAACGAACAGGCGGAGGTCTGATCTAAATAGATCGGTGACGTGACTGCCATCTAAGTGTGGAGGATGTCTCATACATCCACAGTGGTGTCTCAAGTCGAAGGACCACTATGCTACTCAACCCGAGAAGATTCTTATTGACGTTGGTGTACCATCCATTAAGAATCTTCGGTGAGCCGTTCAGTGTTTATCCACTATAAACCCTACTACACGTCTATACGAGTCTCCATAGACTCATGGTTCATTGGGATAAACCATCGGACCAAGTCTCGATATACGACATGTACTGGTCTCAACGGATTTGACTAACCGACCCGTGTTAGCAAATCTTGACCAGGAACTATGTTTGATAATATTCATATAGCAGTTACACTTCCCAATGTCAATTACAAACTAACTTTGTAACTGTGTACTGCATTATATATTATCGGGCCTTTGTCTAATATATACATATCACTAAACCACATTTAGTTTCAATCTAATCGTAATCAGATCGAATACGTATATAAGAACAAGAGGTGCAACCATAAATAAGTAATATTATGGAATAAGGGGATGTTCGTATTCATGAATCAGACATAAATACGGTCCGGATTGGCGCTCTGAGCACCAACCCCAACAAGATCTCGAACTTGGAAATTGAGGGGCTCTCTCTTGGCTCAAACAACAATATGAGACTCTAAAATTTGGATGAAATTCAGATTTCGAAAATGAACATGGAGACCCCCTTATAAAGGCATGGAGGGTGCCTAAAGGACACCCTTTAGGTTGGAGTGCAACCCTTCAAAGGGTTATACCCTCTTATGCATCATTTGGAGCCTATAACCATATTATTTTCAATTTGAGGACATGTCCCTATGGGGTACCATCCAAGGGACATGTCCCTCCTCCATCCATATAATATTGAAGAATTTCCAACATGAATCCCAATTGTATCAGTGACAAACCCAGCTAACCAAACAATTGAAAGAATCACACATACATACAGCTCTTCCACAGGCTCACCATTGTGACAGCGCTTCTCCATCCACTTAAAGACGGGCATGACAAAGAGAATACAACCCAGGACAAAAGCACACCTACACAACATAACCAATAAAGAAACTAAAGGAGAACGGCTAGAACCAGAGAGGGCAACAACAAGAGCAAGCAGAATCCATGCAGCCACATCGTTAGCAGCAGCAGCTGACACAGCCATTCGACCAACATCAATAGTTAGAAGCTTGAGTTCAGCTAAAATACATATGTAGGAGTTGTACAATTGCTTGATATATAATATTGCGGTGAATGGTGTACAAGAATATATCTCTCATATGCGTGGAGAACAACGTGAGTAACATGTACTTATTTTTTAATTAAATTTATTTGTGATGCCTATAACACTATTATTGCGAAATTTGTATTTATATTGTATAGATCAAAAGACATTGAATGAAGTAGTTGCGGGATCAACTCCGACAACTTTACAGAGAAAAGTGTGTTGATACCAAATTTAAAGATTATAAAGTAAAGTAGTTTGGTTGTAAAAATATATATTTTTTTCAACTTAACCTCAGGATGGTGAAGATAGGAAGAAAAGACTGAAATCACATTGAATTGATTTCAGATGATATATTTCGACAACAGTTCTGTAACTTCTGCTCCATAGATATTTCATAAATATCAGGTAATTTGAAACATTGTTTCAAAATATCAACTTAAGTTGACTTTAATTTTATTTCTTAAATTTTTCTTGTTTCTTCAGTTTTAATTTTTTAACATATAATTAGTTTTTGTTTATCTATTGTTATGAGATTAATATACACTGGCATAATTATTTTCATACAAATGCATATAACTATTTTTTTGGTTGAAAAAGTCGTGGACAAATGAGAAGCTAGTTCATTCGATGAATGGTTTCGTTGATGACCTTCAACATATGTTCAAAGTCTTTTTTGTAGTTGGATATAGAATGTAAATTTAGATATAAGACGAAACGAATAGCTTTTGATTTTTGAATTGTAACTAGTTGATCATTTGTCTGTTTTAATGTTAGAACACAATATATTTGTTTGCTTGTAAATAAAAATATTCTATTTACATATATTAATGTATATGATCATTAAATTAATTTATTAAAATTTATATTTTGTATCATTTTACAATACAAAATATCATATGGTGTATTAAAAATTTGAAAACTATTTATTTTATTATATTTTTAATCAAACAATTCCTGCAGTGGGGAATTTTTGCACCTTTAATGGGGAAAATAATTTTGTCACTAAAAGTATGTAGGTATTAGTGGCAAAATTTATTTCGCCACTGAAGGTATAATTTTAGTGGCAAATTAAATTTCGCCACTAAAGATTTAGTTTTAGTGGCGAAATAAATTTTCGCTACTAATACCTTTTGTGATGTATTTTTAGCGAAAAAATTATATTTCGCCACTAATAGTTTTAGTGGCGAAAAATCAACTTTTATTGACGAAAATTTTCGCCACTAAAAGTCAATTTTATTGTAGTGGTTATAGAATCGGAAATGATTAATTTAGGAAAGATTTCGGTTACAAAAATATGGAGCTAAACAAAATAGGTTCCGGTTCTGATTTTACATTTTAAAGAACCAGAACTTACTCATAGAACCGAAAATTAGAATTGGTTTTGAAATCAAATTTTCTATTTAGAGGATTTTCCTTACTAATCAAGACATACTTACTTTCTTATAACTTGTGCTAAAATTCTCGAGTAAGTTTCTAATATTGATAATTCAAAAACCAGCAATTAAAATATAAAAATATATTGCAAATCTTTATAATATTGATTTTAATATATTTCCAATAAATATTTCCACTTTGCATGCCACTTGAAATAAATGTTATACAAAATGTTAATTAAAATTCTTATAACATTATACTCCCTCCGTCCCTTTTTGATAGACCACCTTTCTATTTTTGGAAATCCCAAATTATAGTCCTATTTCCTTATTTAGAGAGAGTTAAAGAAATAAGTTTACTTATATACCCTTATTTAATAAACAACTTTATTGAATTTAAGTGAGATTGTGTTGTATTAATGACGGGTATATCAAGAAAATATTAATTTTTTTACCACATTAATCATGTTCCCTTATTTTGTTGGGAAAAAACCAGCGGCCTATTAAAAAGGAATGGATGGAGTATAACTTAAATTCACAAACATTATCCTCAAAAATATTTTGTTACTTATTTCCAATGATCAAAATGTCTCATTCATATATACCTAATACTTCTAACAACAAATAAATGTAGTAAATAATAAAGCAATGAAACAGCAAAGAAAGTATTGAATTTTTTTCTTGTATTAATGTATTTGTTCCAAAATAGGGTGCCCTGAAATCGAATCGAAATCGATGGGTGGGATACCATATTTAATAGAATATGTTATAGTTCTAAAAATTTGGAAAATTTAGCAACCAAATTTATTTGGATTGATTCCGGTTTCATCTAAATCGGATATGGTTCCTATTTTACTCCCCCTGAATTAATTGTTCAAATTCGTAACTTTTGTAGTGATTATTGTATATCGATCTCAAAATTTTATGCAGTTTACTTATCGAGTTGACGGCTCACCTCTAGTTCATAATATTTTACCGATCAAATTAGAGATATGGACTATTGTTTAGAGTAAATGACGATATTATCCAGAACTTAGGAGTATATATATATATATATATATATATTAGATTAATAATAGTTGATCATTTAGTTACATATAGAACTGGAGTTATATTTATGTATTTTGGAGATTTGGATTGCTGATGTTTAGTTTTGATTCTTGTCTTTTTCAAGTAGTAATATGATTGAAATTGGGGTGCTACACACTATTCGAAATAGGATGATGATTATACCAAATTTATGATGTATAGGTATGACTGTATTTCTACGAAGGATATATTCTTTTCTTCTTTGCTGGATGATTCTAGCAGCGAGTCAAATATAAGTGAGCGAGAGTTAATCTTAAATTTTATTAAAATATTTCTTATAAATTAATGAGTAATTACAATTGTGTTTGGCTCTTCTAAAATATCTATTTTTATGAAAATCAAATCAATATTCTCACTATCATTTTCCTTTCAAATCAATCAATATTAATCTTTGTGGGACGGAAGGTTCCATCATTTTGTGTGTACATGTTCTAACTATATACCCTTGACTATATTATGAGGAGCCAATTCATGTAACATGATCAATCGAAAATATCTGCCGAGGGTTCCACCATATAGGAAAAAAAAATGGCATTATTTTTCAGTATATAGGCACCGTTAAGTGTCACATTCACATGGGAGTCGATATCACGAATTTATTATTTGATTAGTTAGTAGTAGGAGATTACAATTATAATATATGTCAGGGCTCCAGAATTAGAGATATATATTTATTTATTTCTGTTTCTATGCCGCTCTTTGCGTAAATTATATAAAATTTAAATATTATTTTTTATAATAATAAAAAATTTAAGAAGGAATCTAATTATGAATGTGATTTGTATTTTTTAAAGAAATCAAAAATCATATGTGATGTCTTAGGAAGAAAAGCAAAAAAATCATATGTGCAGTTTTAGGGAAAAAAATTATTGAATTATAACCTCCAAGTTATAATGAAATAATCTTACAATTACACCAATGTTAATTCTCTGCTCTTTTCGATAAATGATAAAAATATAATAGTCATATTATACACTTAAAATTGAATATTATACATTTAAAAATGAAATTACTTTACGCTCTGTTTGGTATAATTTTTCAAATATATCTTCTTAAAGTACAGTTTCTACTAATATAGTTTTTGATTAAAAAAATTTAGGTGTTTAGTTGTTAATGAGGATTTTTATTAAAAATTATAAAATTACTTTAATAGATAAATTTTTTGAATGTGTTATGAAATAAATAAAATATATGTATTCTAGATAATTTAACTATTTAAAAGGACTTTTCAAACCTTACTGCTCTTTGTGCGGGTTAAGTGAAATTTAAATGTTATTTTCTTATAATAACAAAAGATTAGAGGAGAAATTTAATTATGAGTGTGATTTGTATCTTTTAATTAAAAGAAATATATTATGTTGAACTTTAGTTAGGAGGAAGAGCACCAAACTTTTATTACTTTCATGTCATAATAAAAATAACTTTATTATTACACTAAGGCTCATCCTTGGCCTTTATCGTTAAATGATAAAAATATAATAGTCATATTATATATTTAAAATTGAAATTACTTACGCTCTGTTTGGTATAACTTTTCAAATAAAGTTTATTCTTTGACAAATAGTTTTTAGGTATTTTGTTGTCATTGAAAATTTTATTAAAAATTATAAATTTACTTTAACAAACAATTTTTAAAGTTGTGTTATGAAAGAAATGAAATAATATTGTAAAATAAAATAAGAGTATTGTAAATTATAGAACTCTTTAAAAAGTCATTTCATCCTTTACTTCCAAAAATCCAAATTTTCATTTCAATTAAACTAGTTTAAGGCACACTCTTTTTGAGGAATTAGTTAAATTTAGGTGCTATTTTTTTTATAATAATTAAAGATTTAAGGAAGAATTTAGTTATAATAAAATTTGTATCTTTTAAATAAAAGAAAAATATTATGTGATGCTTTAAAAAAAAACAAAAATTATTTGTGGCGTTTTAGGAAAGCACTAAACTTTATATATATAAAGATTATTATGCTAGTGTTATTTAATTCCCTCAAATGGCATAATTCACTCTCACTCAGAGATAGTATCTTGTGGTTTAATTCTCAATCTAAAAGAGTCTATCAACAATGTTTTTTTTTTTTTTTACTGTGGGATCACTCTGTTAATATCTGAGAATCAATTTATCCGTTTGTAAGTATAGAGGTATGATTTTATTTTAGAGGTAATTAAAATTTATTTTTATATAATATTGATGGACTAAATATTTTAATATTATTTAAAAAAAATAGAAAAAAACTATGGAATCAGCATACGACTCGAACATAAACTGTCAACTCCTAGTACCACCCATGTCCTTCGATTACTTGCAACTCTCATTGGGACAAATCATGCTCACATTCTCAGAGAATGATACATGATTTTGGAGAATCATAGCTCTAATAATTTTTTATTATTATTATTTTTAAACGACCTCAACAATAGACAAAAAATCAAAATAAGACTTTACATTCAAGTAGGTTGGAATTCAAGATTTTATCCAATTATTTGCTATAGAGTCCCTATCGAGGTGATGTATTAAATAAATAAAAATAGTTTAATACAAATGAAAGAAAAAGAAAAAAAGGACTATGCTATAAAGAGAAGATGAATGTATCAGTCTCATTAAACTATAAATCGGTAAATCTATAAGAAAAACCCAAAAAAAAAAAAAAAAAAAAAAAAAAAAAAAAGAACCGTCCTCAGATTAACGAAAAAAATATTAACAATTACATCCAAAATAAAAACGAGAAAATCAAAACACTTCATAAGATGATCCGAAGCATAACATCAGAAACAGAAGTTCATGCGAATCTATAAAAAAAAAAAACAAAATACAAAAATATTGACAGCTGTTTTTCACTCCAAGGACAATTTGGGAAATCAATCCCTCGAACAAACTCCCGTGAATTTGTTTGGTTAGTAGGAAACTAAAGTAAACTTAGCAAGCAAACATATAAATTATAGAGAAGGATTTACGTGATTCGGGGGAGAATGACTTCAACCTACGTCCACGGGAGTAAGAGGGTATTATATTACTGCTCAAGGTCAAGACCGACCCGAGCTACAAGTAGTGTGGTGACTTTACAAAGGATTTCCAACTCATCGGGTCTTACACTGGCCCATTACAAATCTCTCAAGTGATCGAGAATCGACCAGCTTTCTCACTCTATCGCTAGTTTTTAAGCTCTTAGCTCTTTTTTACAAGTTGTGTGATGCAAAAAAATTTATCCCTTGAATCTGTGGCTTCAACCCCTTAATATAGGCTTCCAAATTGATTATTCCACTGCCCGTGACATAAGCTAATGTCACCACCATCATTGTAGCAACAATTCTCCTCAATTACCCACAATTTGGCCAATGAGAACCGTTGCTTTTCCCATAATCATCATTGATCTTCATGAAGCTCGTCAATTCAACTAGGGCATACGTCATATGCCTTCAAGTACAAAATATCAAGTGGTCTCAGCTTCGTTCATTGGATCGACATACTGAGGTAAATGATGCTTGATCAAACTTCTTGACTTCTCTAACCAGGTCGAGTTTACAAACAATGAACACCTCGGGTCAGCTTCCACAAATGCTAAAATGATGTAAAATCTAACACTTCTCCTCAGGGTTAGGTCGGTATCCTAATTTTCTTCATCATCAGCAGGTTTTTTCCTCGGAAGAACTCTTCTATATAGTGGGTTTGGGCCCCTCTTTCTGACTTCATCCTCACTAGGCCCTTGACCCGAGGTGTTCATTGTTTAAAAAAGATGGTGGTACAGATCGAGCTAGTGTCCTCGAATTTTGGCTTGCGAATACTCCCATAGTCATACTCCTCGGGTGAGGTTGCTACGTATATTAATAAAGATTCAATTTTCATAATGATTGCCTTTCTTTCATCGCAAACTGAAAAGTCTTCCTAGGGTTTCTGAATCGTCCCAAGGAAGATGTGAAGGTATAATGGTATTTCTTAAATGTCTGGCACATCCATCAATTCATCTTATGCTTCGTCTCCCCGAAATGCCAACTGTCGCACATCCGTGATCTGCGCGCCAAGACTCAGATAGATGTGATCAACCGAGCTCGCGGCTCCAATCTAAGCCTTTCATTTAAATTCAACGGCAGAGATTTCCCTCACACGTGTCATCAATCTCATATTCTTGTTTCCATTTGACGACCAAAACCAGTCGGAGCTGCCTATTTGAAGGCTGTTTCTCTTCACTCTTCCCATTTACCACTTCATCTTCTCTAAGAAAACACTTTAGAGCTTCGAGCAAACCCTGCAACTTCAAGCCTTTCCCAAAAAATGCGAGTATTTTCTCTCACTGCCAACCTTCAATACACAAGTAAGTCTTCCCTGAACCTTCTCTTTTCTTCATTTATGTTGATTTCTGTGATAATGATGATGAACTTGGATGGTATTTGTATAATAATTTATGGGTTTCTTATGAGTTAATGACAACCTGGGTTCTTTATTTTGCGTATACGTGTTTCTGTTATGAGTGTGGATATATTGTTGTTTTTTCTGGGTTTCTGTTTGGAGGTAGAAAACATGTGTTTTTAGGTTTTTGACGTGTTTGCCATGGTAGTGTCTGTAAATTTATTATTTTGCCACTGTTATGGTACTTAGAGTTTCTTGGGGTCAGTCACCTAGTAGGGACAATGCATAGAGAACTAAACATGTATATGCAGCTCTACTAATCATTGGAGTAGATTTTGTTGGGGTTTTAAGGGGTATTACCGGGTAACGCAGCGGAACGCGGAAAATCAAAATTTTCCGATTTCAAAAATTTTCTTGAACAATTAAAATAAACTTATTTATTTTAATTACTCAATACTTAAAATATGAAATTTTTACCAAAGAAATCAAATTTCTTGTTAATTACCGAATAGCCCAAATACTTTACATTTTGATCATTTTAGTCCTTAAATTGTCAAAAATAATTTTGAGTGATTCCAAATCAATACTAAAATGATTTTAACATGTCAAACACATCAAAATACAAATTTCAACTCAAATCCCCAAAAATAGCCAAATTGTCGTGAGCCCCTCCAAGTTCATAATTTGTGCATTTTGGTCCAAAATAGTTCAAAACACGTTTAGATGAAATCCAATCAATCCCAAATTTAATATACATCATATATACATCAATACACAACACATATATGAAAAGCCCCAAATTTAGAAAGGGTATAAACCCTAATTTTATAATTTCTTCAAATTGGACAAATTACACCAAATCAAATGAATCCAACACTTCAATCAAGTGTCTACTACACCAAACAAGTCTCACCACTTTGAAATAACTCTAGAACAATCTTAGCTCATCAATGAGTGGCCCTAAAAACTCTAGAATGGCAACTAGATCATCAAATAATCAAAAGAATGCTTTCTAACACCTTAGAAGCTTTCTTTGTACATCATACATGCAAAGCCCTATCATCAAAGTTTCCAACTATTAAAAACATAAACAAACATGAGTAGAAAAACCTAAGAACCATATATGTTGTAGCCAAGAATGAAAGGAACAAATTTCCCTCTAATGAAAGGTTGGAAATACTTACTAAATCTTTGCCTTTCTCGAATTTGATTCTTGTTTCTTCATTTGTTTCACTCAAGTATTTTTGTTTTTCTTCTGAAAGTTTTTAATAAAGTAAGGCAAATGAAAAATATAACACTTTATATAGTAGGGTTAAGTGGCCGAAAATTGTAACCTAAAAGAAATTGGATATTTTCAATTTAAAACAAGTTAAAACAAATATCCAATAAGTCAAAACCCATTTGATGATGATTTCTTTTACTGTAAAAGTCAAACATTTACACTTACTAATCATTTCCTAACATTAACATTTCATAAGATATTTATATTTTAATTATCTTAATTTTTTAATAATTAAATAATTAAATAATTATTTAAATATAAATATCTCAAATATATGTATTATATTTACTTTAAATATCTCAAATACATGTATTAATGATATATGTCAAATATCATAATTTCACAATTAATTAATGTGTATTTAGTAATATCATATATATAAAATACAAACACACATTAATTAGGAAATGACAGTTCAGTCCCTTTTGCATGTATTTTTCGTTTAACCGTTAAATGATTTATAAATAATCACCATTATTCATAAAAGTTACCCTAGTGCTTTACGAGTATATTCCATTAGCGAGGCTCTCTAGATTTTGGCATATCCGTCACGAAATCCTATTTTGTGTCCATAATTCACACACCCATAAATTATGACAACCACAGATAAACTCGCTGAATCATACAGGTTGAGGTCATTGCATATGTTTAATTCCTTCATCACATGTATCCGGATTTATCCCAGAGATATAGATGTAAATGTCAAATATCTCTAAGAATAATCATATCGACGTATCTATTAGCAATCTCTAAAAGAACACTTAGAACTCACTTCTAAAGTGTACCACAGGCCCATGGTTTTTATCTGATTACTAATCATATATGGACTACCTATGCTCTGTACACGGAACTGACGGATCCTATCTTGACACACACATGATATCTTGACACACACAGGATATCTTGAGGATCTGTCCACACCCAACGAAGAAGCGGAGGTCAGATCTTAATAGGTCGGTGATGCGACTGCCATCTAAATGTGGAAGATGTCTCATATACCCACATTGGTATCTCAAGTTGAAGAATCACTTATGCTACTCAACCCGAGAAGATTCTTATTGACGTTAGTGTACCATCCATTAAGAATCATTCGATGAGTCGTTCAGTGTTTATCCGCCATAAATACCTACACGTCTATACGAGTCTCCAAGACTCATGGTTCATTGAGAAACCATTGGAATCTAATATTCCAGTATGCGATATGTACCAGTCTCAACGGGTTTACTTTACTGACCAAGTAGTGTAAACTGTGACAAGGAACAGTCTAAGAATGACAACGTCATGATACAACTCAATGTCAGTTGTGATGCTTTTGCAACTGTATCATAACTAATCATTCTAAGGTCAATTACGTCTTTAATGTATAAAGAGATATATTATATTATATAAACTATTTATTTTATTCATAATAAAACGTTTACATGAGTATTTACAAGGAAATACAATAGGAAATTGGCGCTCTGAGCACCAACCCTAACAAAATCTCTCACTTGCTCTAGTGCCAATATCGATTGTATCTAATACCCATCGACTCCAAATTTTTATCAAATAACTTTGGAGGTATGGTCTTGGTAAGCGGGTCTGCTATATTATCTTCACTTGGTACCTTGCACACGATAATGTCTCCTCGCGACACAATCTCTCGAATGATGTGGTACTTTCGTTCCATATGCTTCGACTTCTGATGCGCCTTTGGTTCATTTGCTTGCGCAATGGCTCTAGTATTATCACAGTATAGCGGAATCACATTCTCGATACCTGGGACCACTCCCAACCATGTGATAAAGTTTCTAATCCATACAACTTCCTTTGCTTCTTCAGAAGCTGCAATGTATTCCGTCTCTGTGGTGGAATCTACTGTTGACCCCTGTTTGGAACTCTTCCAGCAAATTGCACCTCCGTTAAGGGTAAAGACGAATCCAGATGTAGACTTTCTATCATCGGGATCCGATTGGAAGTCAGAATCCGTATACCCATTAACTTGTAATTCATTTCCTCTATATATAATCAACTTATCCTTAGTACCTTTAAGATACTTCAGGATATGTTTAATGGCCATCCAATGGTCATTGCCTGGATTGGACTGATATCTACTGGTTACGCTAACAGCGAAACTGATATTAGGCCTTGTACATAACATGACATATATTATGCTACCCAAACACAAAGCATAAGGTTGGTTAGATATTCTAACATTCTCATCTTCTGTTTACGGACACATCTTCTTCAAAAGATGAATCCCATGTCTGAACGGTACATTTACTGTCTTACAGTTACCAAAATTGTACCATTCCAAGATCTTATCTATGTACGTCGATTAGGATAACCCAATCAGCTTTCTCTCTCTATCTCTATAAAGTCTTATGCCTAGGTCCTTCATGGAGAAAATCTTACAGAGGTAAGCTTTGACGCCTTGCATCATCCCTATATCATTCCCAATGATTAGGATATCGTCAACAGAGAGGACTAAAAATACCAACATGCTCCCACTGGCCTTCTGATACACACATGATTATTTCGAATTCTTGACAAAACCAGACAATCTAATAATCTCATCGAATAGAAAATTCCAACTTCGTGAAGCTTGTTTAAGCCCATAAATGGACTTCTTAAGCTTACATACCATATCAGAGTTCTCGCTGGATGTAAAACCCTCCGGCTGTTCCATATAGATTTCTTCATCAAGAAATCCATTTAGAAAAGCCGTTTTGACATCCATTTGCCAAATCACGTAATCATGATAAGCAGCTATAGAAAGTAAAATCCTAATCGACTTAAGCATTGCTATGTTAGTGTCCTACACATGCCACAAGATCACTAAGATGATTTGTGTGTGAATAAATCAAAGACAAGTTGCGTAAATTACTTACTTTGATCGGTTAAGATTTAAAAATTTCGAATGATGTAGAAACTCCAAGCTTGTTCGTTGTGTTCTAAACTCGACGGTGAGTTTCCTTATCACCTTGATTCACTACTTTAAGTGCTATCTTGAACAAGATTTGAAAGAAAATTTACCCTCCAAGAGAAACAAGGTTTCAGCCAAACAAGGAAGAGTAGAAGAGAGAGTGTTTTGGTAATTTTGATTTTCCAAAATCTAATACCAAAGTCAACTTCAAAAGTTGTATATGTCTTTTTCAAAAAAGAAAAACAAAGTGTGTTGTACAAGTTAGCATTAAAAGCTCCCAACCACTTCCATCACTCAAGTGACTTGTTGATGTAAGTTGGTGGGTCCCACACTTAAATTCAAAATTCAAGTTGGGTTGCTCAACACACTTAGGGCTCGGGTTCGTTTAATCCGATTAAACAAATTTTCCGTTGCGACGTAATTAAATCCAATTTAATTAACTAATAATGCATCGCAAAATTATTACGAAATTCGCTTACGAATTAATTCCAAATTAATTCGTTCGCTTGAACAAAAATCCGATTTTAATTCCGCATTGAAATCCAATTTCAATTAATATATCTAATATATTATGTTAGCCCAATTAATTAAATAGTAAAATCTAATTTCACTATTAAATTCATTTTGTCGATTAATTACAAATTAATCGCGTTCTCTCCTCTCGACGAATTTAATCCCAGATAAATTCTTGACGCAATTAATCCCAGATTAATTTTCTATTTGATAATTAATCCCAGATTAATTCTTGCCGTAATTAATCCCAGATTAATTTTGTCTCTCATTATTAATCCCAGATTAATTCTGTTCGAGTCAAATGTCATCGGTGAATCTTTGGGAAACGACCAAAGAGATCCCTGGATATGTTGGCAGTAAATACGATCATCGGACTATCTGAACACGTGTGTACCCGGTACCACATTCTTACCGATTTACAAGACATGGTTGGCTTCTAGCAAAGCACCGTGCCTACCCAATTCTCCAGAAATATTCAACGAATAATATACAGTCTTTATCAGGCGTAGTATTGCATATTACGATCCAGTATCTGATGTCACATGCTAGGCCTAGGGCTGGAATTGTGTCTGGCCCGTACGAAGCATATATCGGATAACTAGCAACTAGTCTCTGTAATCGGATAATCATGACCTAGTCATATTATCCCGATAGCTATTGTATTTAAGAGTACTCACTACAAGAAAAAAGGCCTTTACTGACACTAAGGTTAGTGACACTAGGCTAAAAGTGTCAGAAACGACGTGTAAATATGCCTATTTCCGTGTTTTTCACTTAAATATCAATAATTACTGACACTATGGTATCAGTGATTTTAGTGTCAGTAATTACTATTACCATAGTATCAGTAAGAAAAAAAAAAAAAAAAACGCGTAGTCGTTTGGAGTCGAACCAACACCTCACGGAAGTGACGTTTTTCGCATATATTACTGACACTATAGTATCAGTAAATTTAGTGTCAGTAATTAATGATACCTTAGTATCAGTAAAAAAAAATTAAAAAAAAAAGTATTTCCTTAAAATCAAACCTTCATCTCCACTATCCGCTTCTCAAAACTCTCCCCATTCCTCTCAAAACACCTCATCTCCACCTCCACCAACTCCATAACAACAATCACTTCCCCACACTACAAGAAAAATGATTTTTTGTGGCGAAAATTTAGTGGAGAAATTTATTTCGCCACTAAAAGTTTACACTTAGTGGCGAAATCCTATTTCGCCACTAAAAGTTCACTTTTAGTGGCGAAATCCAATTTCGCCACTAAAATTTTACATTTAGTGACGAAAAATTATTTCACCACTAAAAATAGACATATAGTGGCGAATTTATTATTTTTAGTGGGGAAATTTTTTCCCCTCTAATAGATTAAATAAATAGGCGCCTTCTCCCCATTCATTTCCGCGGCTTTTTCATTTTTCTTCGTTTACAGACCTGGCCGCCTTCTCCAAAATTATTTATGTGAACCTAAACATTAACAAACCCTAATCCTCCATTTTTTTTCTTTATCAAAACAAAATCCTAACCTATTTCAACTCTCCCTCAACGAAACCCTAAGGTTTAAGGTTTCTCTCTGCCTCTGACTCATCTCTATCGCTCAGTCTCTCTCAAAGACTCAAAACTCTCTACCTCAGACTCGTCTCTCTCACTCTCGCTCTACTTGCTCTCTCACACTCTCATGAATCACGTTGAAACGCCCAGGTTCGAATTTCTCTAATTTACTCATTTTATTTTGTTTTTTTTTTTTTTGGGTCGTTAAATTTAAGTGGGTTTCACTTGTTAGGGCTTTGATTTAAATGGGTGATTGTTGTTTATTTATGATTTTGCTCGTGGGTTTTTGTTAATGTTGGTTTTGATTTGGTTTGCAGATTTTGCCTTTGTGGATTTTGGTTGAAATGGAGTGGGGGGTAAAAATTGGCTCAGGACTTCAATTCTTCCCTAAGACTTCGCCCAAGCTAATTCAGGTTAATTCTCCTTGATTGTTCTCAAATTTTTCTGCTTCGTTAAAATACCATATATTCTCTATTGAATTGCAACATTAGAGGCCTGATATTGATTCAAAGTTCTATAGTTTTTCCCTTTGCGTATTGACTGTATGTATCTTTTAAAAATTTTGTCCGAACAGGGTGATTGGAATGGGGCTGGTACCCCGATTACAGTAAATGAAACCATTTTGCATTTTGCTTTGTGTTAGACTACAAATTTAAATAACTTTTTTTCATGCTAATAAATTTTCATGCTATATTCCACATACTGTTTCTTACTTTTTTTTTTTGTTGTGAATCAGGGTACCTCTTGGAGAAAGTTATTTAGTAAATAATCAATGTATAATAGAGATAGAAGTTCTCTCAAAAAATATTTGACAATGTTTCAGCACCAAATCCATGAGGAATGATGGAGGCTTTGAGGTTATTAAGAAAGCAACTGAGAAGCTTCGACTAAAACACAAGGAACACATTGCTGCTTATGGTGAAGGCAATGAACGGCGTCTCACAAGGAACAATTGCTTGATTTGGTTTGCAGATTTTGCCTGTGTAGATTTTGGTTGAAAGAGAGTGGGTTCATCAAGTGAAGAAAGTGAGATTCGCAATCCTCCAGGCCAGCTTATTTTTGAATACTTGGAGCATGATCCTCCATTTAGTCGTGAACCTTTAGCTGACAAGGCAAAGGTCATTGAATTAGTGCTCTTATCATTAAATATTTGCTGGCTAAGGTCATTGAATTAGTGTTCACTCCACTGCAATAATTGAAAGGGATTTCAGGGACCTTGCCTGTAGTTTTAAAGAAAAGTGACAATAGAACGGCAGAGTTTAGTGTGCTGCCTATTGACAGAACTCTCCTTTTCCTTTGTGAATTGTTTTATTTGTTTGACTGATTATCCTGTTCCTATCATGGTTGTGATTTCTGAAATATTGGGTTTTGTTGCAGTGATGCGTTATAGAATTAGTTAGAAACTCTCCTAGAAAATCTTGTGGCGGCTTTTTTAATTGATTAATTTCTTTTGATTAGGTTGATACTTTTGAAGACATCTGCCTCTTTTTTGTTTTTAATTATTTTAATTGGTGCTTTTGTTCTTACAGCCTGGTCCTAGTGGCAGCAAATTATGTTTTGCCTGTGAACAAGGATACTTCTGGTTCAGATGAACATTTGGGTAAGTTAATGGAGATTTGTCTGTAAAGATCAATCTCGTTTGCATTCATAATTTCAAGGTATGTGTATGGGTAAAAGTCCTCTCCATGTGTTTGATGAAATGCCTGTGAGAAATAATTTTATCATGTAAAAACATTTGACACTTCGTTTGGATAAGAGATCAATAAGAGGGAAAGAAATCGTGTGAATTTTTCGTCGAAAATAATTTTTGAAACCCTGAAATCTCCTGGCATTTTCTGTGTTCACTGAGTTCTATACCAGGGAGGGACTACTGCTGGACTCTAAAACATAGGTTGGAAATTTAAATGCCAAACTTAGTATAATATTTGTTAGTTTAAGTTTACGATTTAAAAAGCGTGTTGCGAGTAGGTGTCTGCAAGTGTATGTTTCGAAATCTAATACTAATGTGCTGGAAATCTCTCATATTAATGTGTCGCTATAACATCATCCTCCGTATATATGCTTTTGATAAGCATGCCTGTGTATGTGAATAGCTTGTGTATGTGAATTTGTGATTTATATTAGCCTCAATAGTGATTTTATGCATAAAAAATGAATTAGATATAATAGGGATTGGATGTATTCCATTGTTTTTTACTTTTTTATGCAAATTGAATTTTACACCTCAATGGTTTGAACCTAATTTTCGTAACATCCATGCTTGGGAGAAAGAATGAGACTTGTCGAACAAACATTTCTTAAAGCATCTCAAATTGTTCACCAATAAGTAAACATAGTATTTTCTGATGCATGTTAATAGTTTTTTATTTATGTGCTACATGCCTACACATGCTTTTACAAATCAAGGAAACATTTAATGCTTACATCCTCTATATGAATGCAAACTTTATCCAATCCCCATGTGATAATAAAATATAAAGTACCTATGATATGAGCCTTTGTAAATTCTTCATGTTTTTGCTCCTTACTGGAAAAGAGCTCAAGCTTTTCGAAAGGAAATCTCCAGCTGTACCATCTAACATCAAAAAGACTGTCTTCACGCCATTTTATGCTTTAACTTGATTTGCATTTTTATTTTGTGTCTAAGCTGTTTTGAATATTGTTTTCTGCATTATATTCCAAATTAATACATTTCTTTCATTTATCAAATGATCGATGAAAGATACATTTGGGCAATACTAGCCTCTGCCCTAGATGTTTCTCTTTATTTCTATGCTTTTTATTGTATGTTATTGATTTGTTTGTTTTGGTGATTATGTAGTGGTATGAAAGATACAACTTGTTATTATGGATGTCATTTGGTTTTTTATATGCATGCTCTTAGGTTGTTGGTATGGTTATTGTCAATAAGTGCTTTATGTGACAAAAATTAGATTAGGGTTATATTTTGTATTATATTTTGTATTTTTATTTGGATGTATTTAATGTTTTTATTTATGAAGATATCGATTTTTTTTGGAAGTCCATCTAATTCTTAACATTTGGTTTATAATTTCAGATTTTGTGCCAGATATCATATTGTTGGGGGATTGTTGCAGGCTTCTCAACAAGTATCATGAATTTTGGTGGGGGCATGACATTTTGGTGGGACTTTAAGAGTAGTTTTTGAAATATATATATGTTAATTTAAAGATTGTCTATGGAGTTTTTGTATTCATCATGTGATACTGTTGAATTGATTAATACGATTAATCTATTATATTGCGAATTTTATATAAATGTAATTTTTTAGTTTTTTATTTCATTGAGTTGGTATATATATATATATATATTTTATGATTAATTTAATTACAAAACATAAGAAATATAATTGTGAAATAATACGATTTTTAAATTTTAAAAGATATTGACGGATATTGATACTATAGTAACAATAATTACTGACACTAAAAATCAAATATATGCGATATACTGATACTGCAGTAACAAAATTTACTGACACTATAGTATCACTAAATACTGATGTTATAGTGTCAATAATTTACTGACACTAAAATAGTGTGAGAGATTACTGATACCATAGTGTCAATAATTTTCTGATACTACAGTATTAACGTTTACTGACACTAGAAACTAGTGTCAGTGATTTCTGGCTGCGGCAACACTGACACATTTAATTAGTGTCAGTAAAACCCTTTACTGACACTAATTTAGTATCAGTAAAAGCCTTTTTTCTTGTAGTGACTAGTTCTGTATCCATGCGTGATCATCATCTCCATATGACTGAAGTGATACTTCCATCTTGACGTCACACCCAATACACTATGATTCTCAGTATACCCAGAAGAGGCATACACAGAACCTGTTAAAGCTCCGGACGACCAAAACCAAAGTATACTGATTGTCGCAAGTATTAGCGATGCAAGTCTCAGGTTAAAACCACATACACATACCCTGATTCGGATTCCCATAGACACATAGTCATACTACCAATGAGATTCCAAGGGATCTGTCTAGAGCAAAGCTGTTCCCGATCCAACGGCTAACAGAACCTCCTATCACACTTGCATAAGTATCCAATACTTAAATATATGATAACTATGCCGTTAAGCTTCCATAACATGCACAAGTTTAATACTAGCCTATTCCGCATTATCGATGTCCAGTCTCGATAATACTATGATTAGGTATATTTAATGATTAAACCTTTCGTGGATTAATATTGTCTCATATTTTATTAATCCGGTACTAATCATAGGGACTTTTATCATTTATATATCCAAGTAATCCAATTACAAATGATAAAAGAGCAATTTCCTTTGTCACATAGTTAATTTGTACAAAGAACACCGTGTCTTTTACAAATAGTGATGCTATGGGTCATAATCACATAGTTAATTTGTACAAAGAACACCGTGTCTTTTACAAATAGTGATGCTATGGGTCATAATTGTCCAATAATCTCCCACTTGGCCTATAGCCAATCACTTAAGTGTCTAACACATGAACTATATACCGGTTGCTCATAATTATGCTGAGATATCACTTTCGTCAACGGATATCAAAGGTTATCATCTGAAACAATCTTGTCGATCTTGACATCGCCACGATGTGTGATCTCACGAATCAGATGAAACTGTCAAAGTACATACTTGGATCATTGATGAGACCGTAATTTCTTAGCCTGTACTGTAGCCCTGCTCAGCTGCTAACAGAACTACTCCTAATCTAATTAGGAATTTTATAGATCCAAAATGCTTATTTTGCTGCCTCAGCCGCATCAATGTATTCCGCTTTTGTTGTTGAATTGGCAACAGTATCTTGCTTGGAAGATTTCTAGCTCATTGTTCCATTGTTCAAACAAAATATGCACCCTTATTGCGACTTATAGTCGTCTTTCTCGGTTAGGAAACTTGCGTCGGTGAACCTAGTCACTTCAAGTTCTCATTCTCTATTGATTAAGAATGCATCCTTAGTCGTCTAAGATACTCAAGGATGTTCTTTACATCAATATAGTGACCATCACTTGGATCGAACTGATCGTGACTTCAGATGCTCGAAGCATATGAGACACCGGGGTCGCGTACATGGCTAACAATGTACGAGCTGTCGGAGAGTGCCAACAACTTTTAGATCTATCCTAGTAGATCTTTATTCCTAGAATAAAGATTGCCTTTCCCAAGTTATTCATGGAGAATTTTATTGAAAGCCAAGCTTTCACCGATTTTAATATGGAATGTCATTGCTAAGAAACAATACATCTTCAATGTATAGGACATTTGAACGTCAGTGCGCTCCCACTAACCTTCTTATATATGTTGGAAAATTATGACCCATAGCGTCACTATTTGTACAGATCATGGTGTTGTTGTACAAATTAACTCTGTGACAAAGGAGATTGCACTCTTATCATTTGTGATTAGATCACCTAGATGTATAAATGATGAGAGGTCCCTATGATTTGTTCCTGGACGGAGAATGATATGAGACAGTATCAGTCCACGAAGGATAAATCATTAAATATCCCTAGTCAGAGTATTATCGAGATTGGACATCGATAAATACGTAAAAGACTAGTATTACACTTGTGCGCGTTGTGAGGGCACAACGACATAGTTCTCATATATTTGGGTATAGGATACTCATGCAAGTGTAATAGGAGGTTGTGTTTTACCGATGGTACGGGAAACAGCTTCGCTCTGGATAGACCCCCTCAGAATTCCATTGGTAGTATGATTATGTGTCTATGGAAGTCTGAAATCAGGGTAGGTGTATTTGGTCTTAACCTGAGACATGCACCGCTAATACTTGCGACAATCAATATACTTTGGTTGAGGTCGTCCAGGGCTTTAACAGGTTCTGTGTATGCCAATGCTGGGTATATTGAGAATCATAGTGTGTTGGGTGTGATGTCAAGACGGAAGTGTCACTCCAGTCATATGGAGATGATGGTCACGTAGGATACGGGACTGGTTCTCTTAAATGCTGCAGCTATCGGGATAAAATGACAAGGTCAGGTTTATCCGATTATAGAGACTAGTCACCAGACATCTGACATGTGCTTCTTACGCAATACTACGGTATACTACTCTTGATATAGATCATTTATTCCTGTAAGGATGTTTCCAGAGAATTGGGTAGGCATGACGCTTTGCTAGAAACCAACCTTGTCTTGTAAATCGATATAAACGTCGTACTTGGTGCTTACGTGTTCGGATAGTCCGACGACCGAATTTACTGCCAACATATCCGGGGATCTCATTGGTCGTTTCCCAAAGATTCACCGATGACGTATGACTCGAACTCTAAATTAATCTGGGATTAATTAGAAGAGAGAGAAAATTAATCTGGGATTAATTACGGAGATATTTTATCTGGGATAAAATATCAATTAAAGAGAGATAACGATTAATTTGGAATTAATCGTGAAATTAATATATTTGATATATTAAACGAAATTAGATTTCGACGCAGAATTAAAATTAGATTTTAATTCGGGTGAACAAATTAATTTAGAATTAATTCGTTAGCGACGTGAATAGTGATTTCGCTAGGCGTAATCATTTAATTACGATGCAACGAAAAATTCGTTAATTTGGAATTAGCGAACCCGAGCCCGAGATTATTTGCGAGCGCATTCGCATTTCGAATTTGAGTGCGGCACGTAAGTCAAATCAAGCGTCAAATCGCTAGTCGCATCTAGCGTCACATCAAGCGTCAAATCATGTCACTTTGAGTGATGTGACACTTGATTGATTGATGTGATTGATTGATTACAAGTGATGGAAGTGGTTGGTTGGTCAAAGAGTGTTAAACACTCAAGTTTACTTTTGTCATTTAGAATGACAATTTTATCCATTTGACTTTTGAATTTGGTATAATGTTTTTTGGAAATACATAACCAAACAATTAATCACACAACACATCATCTCTCCTTCTCTTTTTCTCTCTACTATTCACGCCCAAACCAGTGGGCTGTTTTCTTCACTGCATTTTTTGAAAATGCCGAGCAAGAAGAGAAGCTTAGAGTGGGATTTTGTGGCAAAATCTCAAGTGCTAGCACACTTACGAGACATGCGAAGGTGATAGGGAAGTCCACCCATGAGCCGGGAACCGTTCGACGAAGCTTGGAGCTTGACGAATGACCCAAACGAAGGCCAAACCAGTGAGCACTCTCAGCTCACTGCCGAACCACTGAGGAGCAGATTTTTGAAGTTTTGTTGCCTCCGCGTCGCTTAACCGATCGATTTGAGTATTCCGTAACTTCTTCGATGTGTATTCGCACTTGATTCATGCTTATTATTGATCTTGGGACCTTAATAGAAACCAACAATATACACAAGAATCATCTTCATTTTGAATGAAACCATATACCATTATGATTTCATCAAAACATTGGTTCCAAGAACGCAATGCTTGCTTCAATCCATAAATGGATCGGTTTAACTTGCAAACCTTGTTTGCATGTTTTGGTATGACAAAACCGTCAGGTTTTTGTATATAAACATCCTCCAAAAGTATTTCGTTAAAGAAACCAGTTTTGACGTCCAGCTGCCATATTTCATAATCGAAATATGCAGCATTAGCAAGCATTATCCGAATGGATTTAATCATGGCAACTGGTGAAAAAGTTTCATCGTAATCGACACCATGTTGATGACGATACCATTTTGATACAAGCCTAGCATTGTACGTTTGTATGTTGACATCCATGTCTGTCTTCACTATGAAGACTCATTTGCTACCAATAGGCACAATGCCTTCTGGTACATCGACCAGTGTCCAAACTTGGTTGTATACATGGAATCCATTTCGGACTTCATGGAACTTTGCCATAAATGGAGTCGATACCTTGTATCACTTCCTCATACGTAGCCGGTTCGTATTCCTCAATAAGATTAATATCTTCATGAGGTGAGATCGGAAACCCATATCTCTAAGGTTATTTTCTGACTCTCTCTGACCTACGCGGTTCTTGTGTATTAGAAGATTATGGAACAGTCTCATCCCTGATGAACTGTTCGTGTTCCATGAGGGGATCAGTGCCAGGAACAGTATTACTCCGATTTTCATCGAGTTTTACTTTCCTCCCACTTACCACTGCATTTAGGAATTCCTTTAAGGAAAATCGCATGGAGAGCAACAAATATCTTTGTTCTCTTTTGAGTTGTGGAATTGGTTTCCCTGGGATAACCAATTACAAATAGGCATTTATCCAATTTGGGTTCTAGTTTGGTACCATCCAAACGTTTAATATATGCCCAACATACCCAAATCTTCAGGAATGAGAAACCCGATTTCTTTCTTGTCCATATTTCATATGGAGTTTGTCCAACAGACTTTGTCGGAACCTTATTCAAAATAAATATTGCATTGTTCAATGTGTATCCCGTGAAGGAAATTAGTAGCTCAGTACGACTCATTATTTACCTTACCATGTCCAACAAAGTTCGGTTTCTCCGTATGGACACACCGCTCAATTGAGGTGTTCCGGGAGGAGTCTACTGTGAAAGAATACCATACTCTTTCAAGTAATCGAGAAACTCAGTGTTCAGGCATTTTCCATCACGGTCCAACCGTGATGTTTTAATACTTTTGCTGGTCTGTTTTTCTACTTCGTGTCGAAACTCTTTGAATTTATCAAATGTTTCCGATTTGTGTTTCATCAGATACACATAACCATAACGCGATGTAACATCCGTATAGGTTACGAAGTATTCATATCCATTTCTAGCCTGGCTAGACATGGGCCCATATACGTCACCATGAACGAGGGCTAACAGCTCGGTAGCACGTACACCCTTACCGCTAAAAGGTGTTTTAAGCACTTTGCCTAATAAACAAGATTCGCAGACATCATGTGAATAAGGATCAAATTCGTCCAAGTATCTATTCTTCCAAAGAGTGGATATACGATTCTTATTAATGTGTCCCTGACAACAATGCCACAAATAAGTCTCATATGATTTACTCAGTTTGAGCCTTTTGTTTGTCATGTTATATATCTGAGATTCATTTATATTCGAAATATAAATACTGTTATTCACATCTAATGTGTATATCTCAATATCATCTTTATAAACAAAACACCCATTGTTCTGGAACATAAAGGTATACCCGCAAGGGGTTAAACTAGATATAGAGATATTTTTTCTAGTAAAACTAGGTACATTATAATAGTTTCCTAATTTAAGTACATGCCCAAAGAGCAGTTCCAAAACTTAGTTTCCCACATCCAAAACAGCGACTCTCATCCCGTTTCTGACTCGCATGTCGATCTCATCTGAAGCCAGTCTCCTGCTTATCAGTAGATCCCGCACATCAGTACATATGTATGTACCACATCCAGTATCAAAAATCCAATTTTTAAAACAAGTAGTGGACATATTTATTACAATAACAAATATACCCGAAGTCGGAGCCTTGCCCTCCTTCACTTCCTTCATGTTTGCCTTGTCCATATGGCAGTCATACTTTTAGTGACCCCGTTTGCCACAGTTTAGGCAGAGATCTTGGGATATGTCATTTGTCCTCCCAGAAGACTGTGACGATTTTACCTTTGCCCCTATTTCTTCACACCCCCAGAAGCCTTCGGCCAAGCCTTGGCCTTCGGGGACGTTGAAGTAAGATGCGCCTTACGCTTCTTGCCCTTTTGGAAGCTCTGGCTCTACCTCCTTGAGCATAGCCATTAACTCTCCAAGAGTTTTCTCTTGGTTCATTATGAACCCGCCCCAGCATTCGGGCAAAGACTGTAATATCATATCTATGGAAGTCTCGGCCTCGTAGGTAATGCCCAGCTAACCTAGTTGTTCGATGTCAGCAATCATCTGCGACACCTAGTGCTCGAAAGATGTACCCTCTGACTTACACGAGCGAAAGAGCTTCTTTTACAATTCATACTTCTAAGATCTAAGGTTAGATTTATGAAGATCCTTTAATTTCAACATCACGGTATAAAGATCTAATCCTTAGTTCTGACGACGAAATTAAGGAGTCATTGCGGCAAGCATAACAGATTGAGCACTAAAGTTATCATCACGATAAGTCTTCCAAAGTTCATGCTCTACTGTTTGCTCAACTCCGGGCTCAGGCCCGAGAGGTTTATCTATCCAATAAATTAACTTCTCAGCTCCCATGACTATCTTGAAATTCATTTCCCAATCTGGAAAATTGGAGCCGTTAAAGACATTGTCACCCAGGATTATGTCCTTTAACGCTAATCTTTCCAGCCATCTCGATTGTAATAGTCCAACTATCTAATCAACGATTTCGGGTACACTCAAAATGTAATGGTTACTATAGTCCAACTATATAACCAACTACAGGTGGAGTAGTGTCTTGTACAGTATAACTGTTCAAAGAAAGCAATATTCAATATTAGTCCAACTAATATAATTATAACAACGATAAATAAAATAAAAGAGCGCGTAGTGGCAAGTATTTAAACGAAATTGCAAATTTAATACTAGCCTCCCACTATTTTTCGGCGAGCCTCTAACCCTCTGTGGAGTACTCGGGAAACCTAGTTTCCTAGTGGGCTAGGATCCCGTTAAATAACACACAACCTTGACTTTGGCCAACAAGCTGTATGAAACTTAACTAGGTAGATCTCTAAGATCAATTGGATCTCATCCAATGTTGGAATTCTCTAAGGTCCCAAGGATCATTATCAAGCAAGAAAATACATGTGAATACAATCAACGGAGTTGTGGAATACTCACAATGATCGGTTTAAGCGATGCGGTGATGAACGAAACTTTTTAAGCCCTTTGAACCCTTGGAAGCTCACGGCAGTCCACCAAAAACCAGTCCTCGAATTCGGCCATGAATGGGTGAATCAAGCTCCAAGCTTTCTTGTTTAATCATTCCATGCACACGGGTGGGTTTCCCTATCACCTTCGTATGTCTCCTAGCGTGTGCTAACACTTTTATTTTGCAATAAAATCACTTTTTGCCTATCTATAACTCACGGTTTTACTGAAACCAGTGAAGAGAAAAAATAGAAGCAGTGGGCGAGAGAGATAAGAAATGGTGAAGAGAGAGTGAAGTGTTGGTTGGTGAAAAGTGTATCAAAAATACTAAATTAATTTCCAAAATTAATTTAGATATTTTCTCTTTCAAAAATCAAGCCATTAATGCACCAACCACTCACATCAACTCCATCAATCCATCAATCAATCAAATAAAGTGACAAGTTGTCACATCACTCAAAGTGACTAATGATTTGACGCTTGATGCGACTAATGATTTGACGCTTGATTTGACTTGTGTGCCGCACTCGAATTCGAAATGCGAATGCGCTCGCAAACAATCTCGGGCTCGGGTTCGCTAATTCCAAATTAACGAATTTTCCGTTGCGACGCAATTAAATGATTACGCCTAGCGAAATCACTATTCACATCGCTAACAAATTAATTCTAAATTAATTCGTTCGCCCGAATTAAAATCTAATTTTAATTCCGCGTCAAAATCCAATTTCGTTTAATATATCGAATAAATTAATTTAACCGATTAATTCCAAATTAATCGTTTTCTCTCTTTAAATGATATTTTATCCCAGATAAAATATCTTCGTAATTAATCCCAGATTAATTTTCTCTCTCTTCTAATTAATCTCAGATTAATAAAAGTGCGAGTCATACGTCATCGGTGAATCTTCGGGAAGCGACCCATGAGATCCCCGGATATGTTGGCAGTAAAATCGGTCGTCAGACTATCCGAACACGTAAGTACCTAGTACTATGTTTATACCGATTTACAAGACAAGGTTGGCTTCTACCAAAGCGCCATGCCTACCCAATTCTCCAGAAACATGCTTACAGGAATAAGCGATCTATATCAGGCGTAGTATACGTAGTATTGTGTATGTCGATACAGTATCAGATGATCACGTGCTAGGCCTGGGGCTGGAATTGTGTCTGCCTCGTACGAAGCACATGTCAGATGTTTGGTAACTAGTCTCTATAATCGGATATACATGACCTAGTCATAATATCCCGATAGCTGCAGCATTTAAGAGAACCAGTACCGTATCCTATGTGACAATCATCTCCATATGACTGGAGTGATACTTCCGTCTTGACATCACACCCAACACACTACGATTCTCGATATACCCAGAAGAGGCGTATACAGAAACCGGTTAAAGCCCTGGATGACCAAAACCAAAGTATATTTGTAGACAACAGAACTTGACGACGCTGTTCTAGGCTCGCGGCCTAGTTGGGAGTACGAAATAACATGGAGTCGCCACCCGGTGTGAACCGGGACAAAGATTGAAGGCCGTAATCACCCCTCGCAAGGGAATACCTCAAACCGTTGGGTTTGGAATGGTCCCTTACTTATATCACTTGTAATGATGTGATTTGTGCAATAAACTAACCGAATCTATTCAACATTCTTGCTTAAGGGTAATCTACGTCTAGTATGCATTCATCAAAATAACTCCTAATCTAAGTTTGCATGCTTCGAAAATAAGTCTTTAAACGGCAAACACGCAATATCACACAATGAGAACATTGAGCCATTAAACCAAAATAAACAAATAACTATTTAAACATAATCATAAACTAAACAAAATACTATGCATACAATAACATAATCATGCTTGAAAATAAACAATAAACTAGACTACATCATGCTTTAAATAATAACTAAATAATCTACGAACTACATCATGCTCAAACACAAGTTTGGATGAGACGAAATACGTGTCTCTTAAGTGGTACGTGGCTTTGTATCCCGAGTACAAACCGCACTACCGTCCATTCGAATTCGGCTACGGAATTTACATCCGTTTTTCATCCTATATACCACAAAAAGGAACACATATTTCGCTCATCCAACAATCACATCATGCCTCAAACGACTCTCATGCGATAATATTTCTAAAATAAATAAAATAAACGAAAGATAATAAATAAAAATGTGCTCTCAGTTCTAACCTCTTAAATCGTCTCACGAAAGGGCGTTACACGTCCGTTGGATGGGTGAATGATCCGCAACTCTTTTGGTTCACCAACTCAATGTGTTTCCTCGCTGTTTTGATGTTCGGTTGAATGTAAGATATGTTCAATCGGGCATACTAAGTTTGATATTATTGTCTTTATTCTTTGTATGCATGATGCGATCGAGCGCATGGGCTTAGTAAGTCGGATTAAAGGTCCTCTATTTGAAGGGGTTAAAACCCTTTACCACGATGCTTTGCCGCGTCGGTTGATGTGTGTTCGGTTGAATGTAAGATATGTTCAATCGGGCATACTAAGTTTGATATTATTGTCTTTATTCTTTGTATGCATGATGCGATCGAGCGCATGGGCTTTGTAAGTCGGATTAAAGGTCCCCCTATTTGGAGGGGCTAAAACCCTTTACCACGATATTTTACCGCGCCGGTTGATGTATATTCGGTTGAATGTAAGATGTGTTCAATCGGGTATACGAAGTTTCATATAGTTATCTTTATCTTTGTACGCATTGTAATGAAAAGCGCATGGGCTTATTGTGTTTCACTAAAAAGGTTCTCCATTTGGGGAAAGAAAAGCCTAAAAGGCTACCTTTACCACGATATTTGCCGCGTCTTTCATATATTGATTGCATCATCTATCCCTTAGTCTTGGCTTAACGTATTACAATTCATATATCCATGTCATGATAGCATTTGAGTATTATTTCTTGTGGTATATCAGATGGAAACCCAGACATAAATTCAGTAGCCGATTCCGAATGGACGGTATTGCAGTCTGTACTTGGGATACAATTTCATGTACCACTTGGAAAAGTGCTCACATGTGTGTTTGTGTCCATATTAGTTATCTTCTTTTGCACCACGTCATATCATGCTTACTTTAATGCCTAATTGCATCCTTAAGTGTCTTTTTGAATTATGTACTTAGTTGACCCTTTTATTTACGCATGGACATGTAATGGTTATTTGTTTATGCTTCCGCACGTATAAGTATGATATGTCTATGAAATCACATGTTCGCCATTATTTGATTCTCTTTTATGTGTGCTTGCGTGGTTAGTGTGTGCTTGTGTTTCCATGAATACAATATGCCAATGAAGTTGTATGTTCGTTGCTATTGTGACGCATTTTCAAGCATGCAATCTTAGATGTGAAATGTATGCAAATTTAGGTGTAGGTTTAAATTTTGTGCATATGAATTTAGAAGCATGATACTCTTGGAAATAAGTGTTACTTAAGCTTGATTAAATTATTACACAAATCATTTCATTACAAGTGACATAAGTAAGGGACCATTCCGAACCCAACGGTTTGAGGTCTTCCTTTGCGAGGGGTGAGTTGTGGGATAATATGACCCATAGCATCATTATTTGTACAGATCATAGTGTTGTTGTACAAATTAACTATGTGACAAGGAAATTGCACTCTCATCATTGTGATTAGATCACCATAGATGTATAAATGAAGAGAGGTCCATATGATTAGTTCCTGGATTGAGAATGATATGAGAGAGTATCAGTCAGCGAAGGATTAATCATTAAATATCCCTAGTCGTAGTATTATCGAGATTGGACATCGATAATGCGGAATAGGCTAGTATTGCACTTGTGCGCGTTGTGAGGGCACAACAACATAGTTCTCATATATTTGGGTATTGGATACTCATGCAAGTGTAATAGGAGGTTGTGTTTCACCGATGGTACGGGAAACAGCTTCGCTCTGGATAGACCCCCTCGGAATCCCATTGGTAGTATGACTATGTGTCTATGGGAGTCTGACATCAGGGTATGTGTATTTGGTCTTAACCTGAGACTTGCACCGCTAATACTTGCTACAATCAATATACTTTGGTTGAGGTCGTCCAGGGCTTTAACAGGTTCTGTGTACGCCAATACTGGGTATATTGAGAATCTTAGTGTGTTGGGTGTGATGTTAAGACGGAAGTGTCACTCCAGTCATATGGAGTTGATGGTCACGTAGGATACGGTACTGGTTCTCTTTAGTACTGCAGTCATCGGGATAAAATGACAAGGTCATGTTTATCCGATATAGAGACTAGTTACCAGAGATCCGACATGTGCTTCGTACGGGGTAGACACGATTCCAGCCCCAGGCCTAGCACGTGATCATCCGATACTGGATCGAAATACGCAATACCACGTATACTACGCCTGATATAGATCGCTTATTCCTGTAAGCATGTTTCCGGAGAATTGGGTAGGCATGGCGCTTTGCTAGAGGCCAACCTTGTCTTGTGAATCGGTGTAAACGTGGTACGAGGTACTCACGTGTTCGGATAGTCCGACGACCCGATTTACTACCAACATATCCGGGGATCTCATGGGTCGCTTCCCAAAGATTCACCGATGACGTATGACTCGCACTTTAATTAATCTGGGATTAATTTAATGAGAGAGAAAATTAATCTGGGATTAATTACGGAGATATTTTATCTGGGATAAAATATCAATTGAAGAGAGAAAACGATTAATTTGGAATTAATCGGTAAATTAATATATTTGATATATTAAACGAAATTGGATTTCGACGCGGAATTAAAATTAGATTTTAATTCGGGCGAACGAATTAATTTAGAATTAATTCGTTAAGCGACGTGAATAGTGATTTCGCTAGGCGTAATCATTTAATTACGACGCAACGGAAAATTCGTTAATTTGGAATTAGCGAACCCGAGCCCGGGATTGTTTGCGAGCGCATTCGCATTTCGAATTCGAGTGCGGCACGCAAGTCAAATCAAGCATCAAATCGCAAGTCACATCAAGCGTCAAATCACATGTCCCTTTGAGTGATGTGACATTTGAGTGATTGATGTGAGTTGATTTGTGGTGATAGACAAGCATTTAATGCTTTGTTTTTTGAAATAGAAAAAAGTAAATGGTTTATTAAATATTTTGGAAATTATATAAACCTTTTACAATTTTTTATTTTCCCACTCATTCTCTCTCTTCATTTTCGGTCTTCACCATTTTTGGAGCCAAAAAACTCTCTTCTTTTCTCTCTTCTTCTTCACGATTTCTTCACTGGTTTTGTAGCAAAACCGTGAGTCCAAGAGGAGAAAGAAATGATCTTGTTGCAAGATCTAAGTGCTAGCACACCATAGGAGGAATACCAAGGTGTTAGGGAAGTGATTTCGTGAGCAAGGAATCACCTTGTGAAGCTTGGAGCTTCCATGGAGGATCACCCATGGCCGATTCTTGGAGGAGGAAGCAGCCCCCACGCCGAGCAGTCCACCATGTTCGCAGCTCACTGCCGAGCAAGGGAGAGCAGTGCGTTTTTGGTCTTTGTTGCATCTCTACCGATCAATGTGATTTATTCCGCACCTCCTTTGATATGTATTCAACTCGTTTATGCATGATTTATGATCCTTGGGACTTGATTGAAACTCAACAATGGTATCAGAGCCATTTGTGCATAAAACGAATTTAGGGTTCTTAGCAAAATTTGGGGTTTTTTTGATTTAAGCATGATTTTGACAAATTATTTGTTTAAGAATGCTTGTATATGAATAACTTAGAGTTATATGTAATCAATATGAAGAAAAATTAATTGGATTGATTTTCCCCAATTTGCTTATTGTTGGCCAAAACTTTAATTTGGGTAAACTTGATTTTGAGCATGTTTAATGAAATTGGATGATTTAGAATGCTTAAAGTATGTTTAATTGAGGATTGATTGGATCAATTTGTTGAAAATTAGTTTGGAACATTTTCCCCCCATTGCTTTGGATGGCCGAATTTGGTTAGCTCCCTAATGTCTTGGATTTTTGATTTTTTGTTCATTGGATGACTTGGAAATCATTCGGGGATGTTGAATTTATGTTTAATTGGTTCAATTGGATTGAATTTGATTTGGGCATATTTTTCCCCTTTGGCCGAGACACTTGAAGCATGAAATTGGATTTGATTTTGATCAAATTATGTTGGACATGATTCCATGATGTTAAGCATGATTAATTGGACAAATTTAGTGTTTTGGAAACTTTGATTTGGGTAATTAATAATGCTATACACTTTAGGTAATTTAATTCGGAAATTTGGAATTTTTGGAATTAAATTATTGGGCCTTAAAATTGGATTTAGGCTTTTAAAGTTGTTATTGGGTTTATTGGACTTTGTTGTACAAAGTTGGTTTAGGCCAAAATTGGTTGGATCCAATTAGGCTCAAAACCGCTTCCAAAATGCCCAAATGCGACTAATGAACCTTTAACGTTTAATTGGGCCTAAATTAATTTATGGGCTTATGGGGTAACTCCCGGATTGGATTTTGGTTATTCGGTTTGACCCGAGTTGACCAAAAGTCCACGCCTTGAAGAAATTAATTAAAAGCCCATTGGACTTTAATTAAATTAATATTGGATATTAATCGGGCTTTGAGACTCGTAACGATTAAATTTGGAATTTAAGTCGTAAAGGTTTATTTTATAAAGTGTAATATTTAATTTGGAATTAAATAATGAATTAGAATTAAATACGTATTAAATTGGATTTAATTATGTAATTTAATTTTATTTGAGAAATCGTACTTTGAGTACGTGTTCGCAATACGAGTTTGACTCGAACAAAATCAAATCTTTGTTTGAACATTGGATGATCACTAATTATCAGATTAATTAATTTGATTAGATTGATTGATAACATGCTTGTATGAATACATGGTTGTGATGCATGAATAATGTATATTGGATGGATATTAGCTGGGTGGGGCGATTTTGGAAATTGTAATAAATTTGATTTATTAATTGGACCTGCGAGTCCAGCCTTATCTCCTATTTCTTTGTACTCTCTTCTCACCTATTCCCCTCAATGTAAATGAGGTTTCTTTAGAAGTGTAGTGTAACAGGTAGAAGTAATACAAGTGCTAGCTTGGAGAGAGAAAGAGAGAGATTTGATCTAGGATCAATGTAAAGTATCCATCCGCATATCATTATTATTTTATTATACGCGCTTTATTATGTGTTTAGAATGCATGCTTAAGGGTGTATGATGATGAGACCTTAACAAAGATAATAAATTGGTTGCCGATTTGCACGCGAAAAACCCTCGCTCAATATTAAGCGTCTTTCCTTCCATTGAGTGATTCTCACTCAAGATCCGAGATGGCATTGGTTTGTTGGCCAAAGTCAAGGCCTTTGTCTGTCAAAGATGTGTTTGAATCACGAAGGCTTTGTTCCATATTGGTGTCTTGTCCAAGTTGTGGTTTGTTGGCCAAAGTCAAGACCACTTCTTGTCCATCGACATTGATTACGAAGCTTTCCATGGTCAATGGGTCGCGCTTGACTGGGATCACTAAGTTTGTTGTGCCAAAGCCAAGGCTTAGTTGATTCAGAGGAAAAAGGTTAGGTAATACATTGGATGTATTGGCATATATAAGATATATGTTTCGGACTTGGATGTCCCCCTACCGGATCTAGGAATTGGATTGGATCCAATCGATCTTAGAGATCTACCTAGTTAATTATCATACAATTTGTTGGCCAAAGTCAAGATTGTGTGATATTTAACGGGATCCTAGCCCACTAGGAAACACGGTTTCCCGAGTACTCGACAGAGGGTTAGAGGCTCGCCGAAAAATAGTGGGAGGCAAGAATTGAATTCACAATATTCGTTCAATTACTCGCCATACGCGCTCAATCACAAATTTTCGTCATATCAATTAAATGTTAGTTGGACTAATATTTAAATTGTTGTTTTAAAATAAGCAGTTGGACTGAATTATAATTGATTATATAATTGGATTATAGTAATCAATATATTTGAATTAATTAATTTTGATTTACAGTTGATTTTATAATTGGATTATAGTAATCAATGTAATTGAGGTTAATTAATTTAAATCATATTTGATTGTATAGTTGGACTATAATAATCAATATAATACATAGTACCACAAATCGTGGATTAAATAGTTGGACTACTAAAATCAAGATTAAATTGAAAGATTGACATTTAATACATAATCCTAGGGAAAATGTATTTAAATGGTTTAATTTTCAAATTGGGAATAATATTTCAGGATGGTCTGGAAAATTAATAAGTTACTTTATTTGATAAAATAACCTATTATGCCTAAGTCTGGAGTTAAGCAAATAGTGGAACATGATATTTGGAATATTCATGTAATGGTAACTTTAGTGCTTAATCCATTATACTTGTCATATAGACTCCTTAATTTCTTTATCAGAACTAAGAATTAGATTCTTAAAGTATGATATAGAAATTGAAGGATCTTCATAAATATATACTTAGATTTTAGAAGTAAATAATTGCAATAATAATTCTTGGAGAATTAATGACTAATCTCAATGAGACAAAGTCAAAGTTTGCAATTAGGCAAGTAGCGCAAGGCGCACCTTACTTTGATATTCTAGAAACCCAAGGCTTGGCCAAAGGCTTCTGGAATATTGAAAAAAGGGCAAAGGCAAAATCATTACAATCTTCTGGGAAGATATATGACATATCCCAAGAAGGAATTGAAGACGAGCAAGGCTCTGACTTCAAATATGTTTGTCATAAATATGTTCATCACTAGTATTTAAAATTGGATTTTGATACTTAGTATGTTATATAAATATATGTATTGATGTTTAGAATCTGTTTTGAACAGATACTGACTTCAATAGAGATTTATCTGCGAATCGGAAACGGGACGAAAGTCGCTGTTTTGACCGGTAGATACCTAAGTTTAGGAACTACCCTTAGGGTGTGTACTTAAATTAGGAAACTGTTATAATGTAACTAGTTTGACTAGGAACATTATCTTTATATCAGTGTTTAATCCGTTGCGGATTGAACCTTTATATTCTAGAACACTAAAGTGTTTTATTATATAAAAGATGATATTAAGATAAACACATTGGATGTGAACAACATAATTTATATTTAGAATATAAATAAATCTCACACGTATAACATGATAAATAAATAGCTCGAACTGATTTGATCAGGTTGAAACTTAAAGTGGCAATGTTGTCTGGGACACATTAAACAAGAATCGTATATCCGCACTTTTGAAGAACGGGTACCAGGACTGATTTGATTCCAATCAAATAAAGTCTACGAATCTAATTTATTGGGCAAAGTGCCTAAAACACTATTTGCTTGGTAAAAGTGTAAATGCCACAGATATGTTAGCCCTAATTCATAGTGAAGTTAGTGGGCCCATGTCTAGCTAGGCTAGATGTGGATATGAATATTTCGTGACCTATACGGATGTGGCATCGCGTAATGGTTATGTGTTTCTTTTGAAGAACACAAATCGGAAACTTTTACAGTTTCGACACGAAATAGACAAACAGATCGGCTAAAGTATTAAACAGTCATGGTAAGACCGTAATGGAAAATACTTAAGCAATAAGTTGCTCGTATACTTGAAAGAGTAAAGTATTCTTTCAAAGAGGACTCCTCCCGGAACACGTCATAGTGACGGTGTGTCCGAACTGAGTAACCGAATCTTGTTAGACATGATAAGGTTAATCATGAGTCGCTCTGAGCTACCATTTCCTTCAACGGATACGCATAAACAGTGCAGAACTTATTTAGAATAAGGTTCCATTAAAATCTGTTCGACAGATTTCATATTAGATATGAACGGGAAAGAAACCGGGTTTCACACTCCTGATAATTTGGGTATGCCAGGCATAAGTTTGGATGATACCAAACTAAAACCCAAATTGGATAAGTGCCAAATGTAGGTTATCCTAGGGATACCATAAGTATTGTACTTATACATCTCACCAGAGAACAATTAGATTGTTGCTCACCATGCGGTTTTTCCTGAAAAGGAATACCGATATGCAGTGGTAAGTGGGAGGATAGTAAAACTCGATGAAAATCGGAGTGATACTATTCAAGGCACCGAGTCCTTAATGGAACACATAAATAGTTCATCAAGGATGAAACTATTACCATTAATCTTCGAATACACAAGAACCGAGGAAGTGATACAAGGTATCGACTCCCAATTATGACAAAGTGTCATGAGTCCAAAATGGATTCCATGTATATTAACAAGTTTGGATACTGGTTGACATACCACAAGGAATTGTGCCTACTGGTACTGTATAAGTCTTCAAGGAAGACGTACATGGATGGCAACGTACCAACGTGTAAAGCTAGGGTTTTAGCGGAAGGTATCGTTATCAACATTGTGTTGATTACGATTCAACCTTTTACCTGTTGCCACGGTAAATCCATTTGGATTATGCTTGCTGAAGCTGCATGTTTCATTTATGAAATATGATAGCTGGAACGGTAAAATCGCTTTCCTGAAAAGGAAACCTTTTGGAGGATGTTTATAACATCCTGTTGGTTTTGTCGTACCATAACTAGCAAACAAGGTTTGCGGGTTAATCGATCCATGTTTGGATTAAAGCAAGCATAGGTTCATAGAATTATCGTTTTGATGTAATCATAATGGTGTATGATTTAATTCAAAAACGAAAAAGATTCTTGTGTATATAAGAAGGTTAGTGGGAGCGCACTGACAGTGGCTGTCCTATAAATAATGATAATATATATGTCATTTCTTGGAAATGATATTCCCATAAAGCAATTGGTGAAAGTTTGGCTTTCATAGGAATTCTCCGTATAATTCTTGGGAGTAACAACCTTTGTTCAGGGAATAAAGATCTACTGGGATAGATTTGGAGTTGTTAACACTCTCTGGGAAGTTGTACATTTAAAATGTACTTGATATGGTGTCTCATACGCTTCGAGCATATGGAGTCACAGTCGGGTCAATCCAAGTGATGGTCACTGGATTAAAGTTAAGAACATCTGTTAGTATCTCAGAGAACTAAATATGATGTCTTAAGCTATGGAGAAGGAGAACTTGAAGTGACTGGGATCACTGCTGCAGGTTTCCAAACAGTTAAATATTGTGGTACTATAAAGTTTGAATAATGGAACAGTGAGCTGGAAATCTTCCGAGCAAGATTCTGTTGCCGAATAAACAACAAATGCGGATTATTGCTGTAGCTGAGGCAGCAATAGAAGCCATTTGGGTCGATAATAAATCTAATTAGATTAGATATAGCTCTGTTAGCAGCTGAGCTGGGCGTCAGCACATGCTAAAGAATTAATGGTCTCATCAACGACCAGATATATTCTTCGATATTCATCTGATTCGTTCGGATCATACATCGTGGCGATGTGATGATCGTATAAATCGCGTCAGACTATAATCATGTAAATCCGCTGACGAAAACCTTTCCTCAGCAATTTGAGCAAACCGTATATAGTTCGGGTGTACGACACTTGAGTGACTGGCTATGTGCCAAGTGGGAGATTATTGGATAATATGACCCATAGCGTCATTATTTGTACAGATCATAGTGTTGTTGTACAAATTAACTATGTGACAAGGAAATTGCACTCTCATCATTTGTGATTAGATCACCATAGATGTATAAATGAAGAGAGGTCCATATGATTAGTTCCTGGATTGAGAATGATATGAGACAGTATCAGTCAGCGAAGGATTAATCATTAAATATCCCTAGTCGTAGTATTATCGAGACTGGACATCGATAATGCAGAATTGGCTAGTATTGCACTTGTGCTCGTTGTGAGGGCACAACAATATAGTTCTCATATATTTGGGTATTGGATACTCATGCAAGTGTAATAGGAGGTTGTGTTTCACCGATGGTACGGGAAACAGCTTTGCTCTGGATAGACCCCATCGGAATCCCATTGGTAGTATGACTATGTGTCTATGGGAGTCCGACATCAGGGTCGGTGTATTTGGACTTAACCTGAGACTTGCACCGCTAATACTTGCGACAATCAATATACTTTGGTTGAGGTCGTCCAGGGCTTTAACAGGTTCTGTGTACGCCAATACTGGGTATATTGAGAATCGTAGTGTGTTGGGTGTGATGTTAAGACGGAAGTGTCACTCCAGTCATATGGAGTTGATGGTCACGTAGGATACGGTACTGGTTCTCTTTACTACTGCAGTCATCGGGATAAAATGACAAGGTCATGTTTATCCGATATAGAGACTAGTTACCAGAGATCCGACATGTGCTTCGTACGGGGTAGACACGATTCTAGCCCCAGGCCTAGCACGTGATCATCCGATACTGGATCGAAATACGCAATACCACGTATACTACGCCTGATATAGATCGCTTATTCCTGTAAGCATGTTTCCGGAGATTGGGTAGGCATGGCGCTTTGCTAGAGGCCAACCTTGTCTTGTGAATCGGTGTAAACGTGGTACGAGGTACTCACGTGTTCGGATAGTCCGACGACCCGATTTACTGCCAATATATCCGGTGACGTATGACGTATGACTCACCGATGACGTATGACTCGCACTTTAATTAATCTGGGATTAATTTAATGAGAGAGAAAATTAATCTGGGATTAATTACGGAGATATTTTATCTGGGATAAAATATCAATTGAAGAGAGAAAACGATTAATTTGGAATTAATCGGTAAATTAATATATTTGATATATTAAACGAAATTGGATTTCGACGTGGAATTAAAATTAGATTTTAATTCGGGCGAACGAATTAATTTAGAATTAATTCGTTAAGCGACGTGAATAGTGATTTCACTAGGCGTAATCATTTAATTACGACGCAACGGAAAATTCGTTAATTTGGAATTAGCGAACCCGAGCCCGGGATTGTTTGCGAGCGCATTCGCATTTCGAATTCGAGTGCGGCACGCAAGTGAAATCAAGCGTCAAATCGCAAGTCACATCAAGCGTCAAATCATATGTCCCTTTGAGTGATGTGACATTTGAGTGATTGATGTGAGTTGATTTGTGGTGATAGACAAGCATTTAATGCTTTGTTTTTTGAAATAGAAAAAAGTAAATGGTTTATTAAATATTTTGGAAATTATATAAACCTTTTACAATTTTTTATTTTCCCACTCATTCTCTCTCTTCATTTTCGGTCTTCACCATTTTTGGAGCCAAAAAACTCTCTTCTTTTCTTCTCTTCTTCTTCACGATTTCTTCACTGGTTTTGTAGCAAAACCGTGAGTCCAAGAGGAGAAGAAATGATCTTGTTGCAAGATCTAAGTGCTAGCACACCATAGGAGGAATACCAAGGTGTTAGGGAAGTGATTTCGTGAGCAAGGAATCACCTTGTGAAGCTTGGAGCTTGGAGCTTCCATGGAGGATCACCCATGGCCGATTCTTGGAGGAGGAAGCAGCCCCCACGCCGAGCAGTCCACCATGTTCGCAGCTCACTACCGAGCAAGGAGAGCAGTGCGTTTTTGGTCTTTGTTGCATCTCTATCGATCAATGTGAGTTATTCCGCACCTCCTTTGATATGTATTCAACTCGTTTATGCATGATTTATGATCCTTGGGACTTGATTGAAACTCAACATGAGTGCGGCCTTAAATCTCATTTTCCCGGTTCACACCGGGTGGCGACTCCATTATTCTCCGGTTTAGTCCCTCCCGGGCTACTCCGTACTCCCGACCGGGCCGCGAGCCCGGGACAGCATGCGTCGCCCAGTTTGTGTTCCCACAATATTGATTGTCGTAAGTATTAGCGGTGCAAGTCTCAGGTTAAGACCAAATACACCTACACTGATTTCGGACTTCCATAGACACATAGTCATCCTACCAATGGAATTCCGAGGGGGTCTATCCAGAGCGAAGCTGTTTCCCTTACCATCGGTAAACACAACCTCCTATTACACTTGCATGAGTATCCTATACCCAAATATATGAGAACTATGTCGTTTGTGCCCTCACAACGCGCACAAGTGTAATACTAGTCTTTTACGTATTTATCGATGTCCAATCTCGATAATACTCTGACTAGGGATATTTAATGATTTATCCTTCGTGGACTGATACTGTCTCATATCATTCTAAATCCAGGAAAAAATCATAGGGACCTCCTATCATTTATATATCTTGGTGATCTAATCACAAATGATAAGAGAGCAATCTTATTTGTCACATAGTTAATTTGTACAACAATACAATGATCTGTACAAATAGTGACGCTATGGTCATAATTGTCCAACAATCTCCCACTTGGCCTATAGCTAGTCACTCGAGTATCTTACACCCGAACTATGTACGGTTTGCTCAAACTGCTGAGAAGGTTTTCGTCAGCGGATTTGTATGATTATCGTCTTATGCGATTTATTTGATCATTACATCGCCACGATGTATGATCCGAACGAATGAGATGAATATCGAAGTATGTATCTGGATCGTTGATGAGACCATTAATTCTTTAGCCTGTGCTGACGCCTAGCTCAGCTGCTAACAGAACTATATCTAATCTAATTAGATTTATTATCGACCTAGAAGGCTTCTATTGTTGCCTCAGCTGCAGCAATAACCTGCATTTGTTGTTTATTCGGTAATAATATCTTGCTTGGAAGATTTCCAGCTCACTGTTCCGCTATTCAAACTTTATAGTACCGTTTGCGACTTATAGTCGCTTTATCGGTTGGGAAACTTGTAGTAGTGTTCCCAATCACTTCAAGTTTTCCTTCTCCAGAGTTTAAGACAGCATCCTTAGTTCTCTAAGAGACTAATGGATGTTCTTACTTTCAATCCAGTGACTATCACTTGGATTGGCCTGTTTGTGAATCCATATGCTCAAAGCGTATGAGACACCAGGTCGCGTACATTTTTCAATGTACGGTTTCTCGGAGAGTTTCAACAACTTTTAGATCTATCTCAGTAGATCTTTATTCCTAGAATAAAAGTTGTTTCTCACAAGAATTCTATAGAGAATGTTCTCGAAAGCCAAGCTTTCACCGATAGTTTTATGGGAATATCATTTCCAAGAAATGACATATTATCATTATTTTATATGACAGCCACTGTCAGTGCGCTCCCACTAACCCTCTTATATACACAATAATCATTTTCGTTTTGAATTAAATCATACTTCATTATAATTACATCAAAACGATAATTCCAAGAACCTATGCTTGCTTCAATCCAAACATGGATCGAATAACCTGTAAACCTAGTTTGCTTGTTATGGTACGACAAAACCGATAGGATGTTGTAAACATCCTCCAAAAGGTTTCCTTTTCAGGAAAGCGATTTTCCCGTTCAGCTGACATATTTCATAAATGAAACATACAGCACGAGCAAACATTATCCAAATGGATTTACCATGGCAACAGGTAAAAGGTTGAATCGTAATCAACACAATGTTGATAACGATACATTTCCGCTAAAAGCCTAGCTTTATACGTCAGTATGTTGCCATCCATGTATGTCTTCCATGAAGACTTATATTGTACCAATAGGCACAATGCCTTGCGGTACATCAACTATTATCCAAACTTGTTGATATACATGAGATCCATTTCGGATGTCATGGAATTTTGCCATAATAGGGAGTCGATACCTTGTATCACTTCCTCATACGTAGTCAGTTGGTATACCTCAAAATATTGACATCTTTATGAGGTGAGATCAGAAACCCATACCCCAGGTTGTTTTCTGACTCTCTCCGACCTACGCGGTTCTTGTGTATTCGAAGATTATTGGTAATAGTTTCATCCTTGATGAACTATTTATGTTCCATTATGTATTCGGTGCCTTACTCTGATTTTCATCGAGTTTTACTATCCTCCCACTTACCACTGCATATAGGTATTCCTCTTAGGAAAACCGCATGGTGAGCAACAATTACATTGTTCTCTTGTGAGTTGTATAAGTACTATACTTTGGTATCCCTAGGATAACCTACAATTGGCACTTACCCAATTTGGGTTCTAGTTTGGTATCATCCAAACATATGCCTAGCATCCCAAATATTCAAGAATGAGAAAACCCGGTTTCTTTCCTGTTCATATCTAATATGATATCTGTCAAACAGATATTTTATGGAACCTTATTCAAAATAAGTTTTGCACTGTCAAAGCGTATCCGTTGAAGGAAATGGTAGCTCAGAGCGACTCATGATTAACCTTATCATGTCTAACAAAATTTGGTTACTCTGTTCAGACACACCGTCAAATTGACGTGTTCCGGGAGGAGTCCTTATTGAAAGAATATTATACTCTTTCAAGTATATTAGAAACTTATTGCTTAAGTATTTTTATCATGGTCTAACCGTGACGATTTAATACTATAGCCGATCTGTTTGTCTATTTCGCGTCGAAAAACTGTAAAAGTTTCCGATTTATGTTCTTCAAAAGAAACACATAACCATAACGCGATGCCACATCCGTAAAGGTCACGAAACATTCATATCCACCTCTAGCCTAGCTAGATATGGGCCCACTTGCTTCACTATGAACTAGGGCTAACAGATCGGTGACATTTTCACTTTTACCAAGTAAATAGTGTTATAGGCACTTTGCCCAATAAACTAGATTCGTAGACTTTATTTGATTGGAATCAAAACAGTCCTAGTACCCACTCTTCAAAAGTGCGGATATACGATTCTTGTTTGATTGTGTCATAGACAACAATGCCACAACCAAGTTTCTTCTGATCAAATCTGTTTGAGCTATTTGTTTGTCATGTTATATGTTTGAGATATATTTATATTCAAAGTATAAATGCTGTTATTCACATCTAATGTGTTTATCTCAATATCATCTTTATAAAATAAAACACTTTAGTGTTTTAAAATATAAAGGTTCACCCGCAACGGGTTAAACACTGATATAAAGATAATGTTTCTAGTCAAACTAGTCACATTATAATAGTTTCCAAATTTAGGTACGTACCTGAATGGTAGTTCCTAAACTTAGGTATCTACGGTTAAAACAATGACTTTCGTCCCGTTTCCAATTCACAGATTAATCTCAATCTGAAGTCAGTATCCTGCTCAAAGCAGATTCTGAACATCAGTATATATCCATGTACCACACTAAGTATTTAAAATCCAATTTCAATACTAGTAGTGAACATAATCTTGACAAACATATTTGAAGTCGGAGCCTTGCTCGTCTTCAATTCTTTCATGTCTGCTTTGTCCAAACGGCAGTCACGCTTCCGCGATCCCGTTTGCCACAATTTAAGCAGACATTTTGGGATATGTCATTTATCTTCCCAGAAGATTATAATGATTTTGCCTTTGCGCTTTTCCACATTCTAGAAGCCTTTGGCCAAGCCTCGTGTTTCTAGAATATCGAAGTAAGGTGCGCCTTGCGCTTCTTGTCATATTGCAAACTTTGACTTTATCTCCTTGAGAATAGTCATTAACTCTCCAAGAGTTATTATTGCAATTGTACTTCTAAAATCTAAATATAGATCTAAGAAGATCCTTCAATTTCATTATCATATTTTAAGGATCTAATCCTTAGTTCTGATTAAGAAATTAAGGAGTCTACTACGACAAGCTTAATGGATTAAGCACTAAAGTTATCATCACATAAATCTTCCAAAGATTATGCTCTACTATTTGCTTAACTCCGGGCTTAGGCTTAATATGTTATTTTATCAAATAAAGTAACTTATTATTTTCCAGGACCATCCTGAAATATTATTCCCAATTTGAAAATTAAGTCATTTAAATACATTTTCCCTAGGATTATGTATTAAACGTCAATCTTTCAATTTTATCTTGATTCTAATAGTCCAACTATTTAATCAACGATTTAGGTACTTTTAAATATAATGATTATTATAGTCCAACTATATTAATCAACTATACTTTAATTAAATCAAATATATTGATTACTATAATCCAATTATATAACCAACTATAAATGAATAGTTTGAATATAGTCCAACTATTTTATAAAACAACAATATAAATATTAGTCCAACTAACATTTAATTTATTTGACGAATGATATTTGATTGAGCGCGTATGGCAAGTAATTAAACGGATATTGCAAATTCAATTCTTGCCTCCCACTATTTTTCGGCGAGCCTCTAACCCTCTGTCGAGTACTCGGGAAACCGTATTTCCTAGCGGGCTAGGATCCCGTTAAATATCACACAATCTTGACTTTGGCCAACAAATTGTATGATAATTAACTAGGTAGATCTCTAAGATCAATTGGATCCAATCCAATTTCTAGATCCAGTAGGGGACATCCAAGTCCGAAATATATATCTTATATATGCCAATACATCCAATGTATTACCTAATCTTTTTCCTCTGAATCAACTAAGCCTTGGCTTTGGCACAACAAACTTAGTGATCCCAGTCAAGCGCGACCCATTGACCATGGAAAGCTTCGTAATCAATGTCGATGGACAAGAAGTGGTCTTGACTTTGGCCAACAAACCACAACTTGGACAAGACACCAATATGGAACAAAGCCTTCGTGATTCAAACACATCCTCGACGGACAAAGGCCTTGACTTTGGCCAACAAGCCAATGCCAGTCTTGGATCTTGAGTAAGAATAACTCAATGGAAGGAAAAACGCTTAATATTTTTCGAGGGTTTTTCGCATGCAAATTGCCAACCAATTTATTATCTTTGTTAAGGTCTCATCATCATACACCCTTAAACATGCATTCTAAACACATAATAAAGCGCGTATAAATAAATAATAATGATATGCGGATGGATACTTTACACATTGATCCTAGATCAAATCTCTCCCTTTCTCTCTCTCCTGCTAGCACAAATATTTACTTCTACCCGTTACACTACACTTCTAAAGAAACCTCATTTACATTGAGGGAAATAGGTGAGAAGAGAATACAAAGAGTATGGAGGTAATAAGGTTGGACACGCATGTCCAATTTAATAAATCAAATTTATTACAACAATTTCTAAAATTGTCCCACCCATCTAATATCCATCCGATATACATTATTCATGCATCGCAACCATGTATTCACACAAGCATGTTATCAATCAATCTAATCAAATAATTAATCTGATAATTAATTATCATCCAATGTTCAAACAACGATTTGATTTTGCTCGAGTCAAACTCGTTTTGCGAATAAGTATTCAAAGTACGAATTCTCGAATTAAATTAAACTACAAAATTAAATCCAATTCAATTTGTATTTAATACTAATTCGCTATTTAATTCCAAATTAAATATTACACTTTATTAATAAACCTCTACGACTTAAATTCCAAATTTAATAGTTACGGGTCTCAAAGCCCGATTAATATCCAATATTAATTTAATTAAAGTCCAATGGGCTTTTAATTAATTTCTTTAAGGCGTGGACTTTTGGTCAACTCGGGTCAAATCCAATAACCAAAGTCCAATCCGGGAGTTACCCCATAAGCCCAGAAATCAATTTAGGCCCATTAGGCCCAATTAAACTTTAAAGGTCCATTAGTCGCATTTGGGCTTTATGGATGTGGTTTTGGGTCCAATTGGATCCAACCAATTTTGCCTAAACCCTTCTTGGTACAACCATGCCCAATAAGCCCATTTACAACATTACAAGCCCAAATCCAATTTAAGCCCAATTTAATTAAACACAAAAAATTCCAAATTTCATATTTAATTAACCAAAGTGTATTACACAATTAATTACCCGATTAACATTTCCAAAACACCAATTAGCCTAATTAATCATGCACTTCATCATTAAATCATGTCCAACACAATTTAACAAAAATCAAACCCATTCATGCTTATAAGCTCTCGGCAATGTGGGGATTATTTTGTCCAATTCGAATTCAATCCAATTAAATCCAAATCAACATTAAATTAATATCCCCAATTGATTTCCAACACATCCAATGATCAAAAAATCAAAAATTACCAAGACAAATAGGGCATAGTGTATTCGGCCAACACTACAATTTTGGGCAAATTTGTTCCAAATAAAATTTATTCAAATTGATCCAATCAATCTTCAATTAAAATGTATTTAAGCATACTAATTCATCCAATTTCATTAAATCATGCTGAAATACAATTTACCCAATTTTAACCCTAAATCATTTTCATGCTCAATATTGGTTCAAGATACCATTGTTGGAATTCTCTAAGGTCCCAAGGATCATTATCAAGCAAGAAAATACATGCGAATACAATCAACAGAGTTGCGGAATACTCACAATGATCGGTTTGAGCGAAACGGTGATGAGCGAAAATTTTTAAGCCCTTTGAACCCTTGGAAGCTCACGGCAGTCCACCAAAAACCAGTCCTCAAATTCGGCCATGAATGGGTGAATCAAGCTCCATGCTTTCTTGTTTAATCATTCCATGCACATGGGTGGGTTTCCCTATCACCTTCGTATGTCTCCTAGAGTGTGCTAGCACTTTTATTTTGCAACAAAATCATTCTTTGCCTCTCTATAACTCACGGTTTTACTGAAACCAGTGAAGAGAAAAAACAGAAGCAGTGGGCGAGAGAGAGAAGAAATGGTGAAGAGAGAGTGAAGTGTTGGTTGGTGAAAAGTGTATCAAAAATACTAAATTAATTTCCAAAATTAATTTACTTATTTTCTCTTTCAAAAACCAAGCCATTAATGCACTAACCACTCACATCAACTCCATCAATCCATCAAATCAAGTGACAAGTTGTCACATCACTCAAAGTGACTAATGATTTGACGCTTGATGCAACTAATGATTTGACGCTTGATTTGACTTGTGTGCCGCACTCGAATTCGAAATGCGAATGCGCTCGCAAACAATCTCGGGCTCAGGTTCGCTAATTCCAAATTAACAAATTTTCCGTTGCGACGCAATTAAATGATTACGCTTAGCGAAGTCACTATTCACGTCGCTAACGAATTAATTCTAAATTAATTCGTTCACCCGAATTAAAATCTAATTTTAATTCCGCGTCAAAATCCAATTTCATTTAATATATCGAATATATTAATTTAACCGATTAATTCCAAATTAATCGTTTTCTCTCTTTAAATGATATTTTATCCCAGATAAAATATCTCCGTAATTAATCCTAGATTAATTTTCTCTCTCTTATAATTAATCCCATATTAATAAAAGTGCGAGTCATACGTCATCGGTGAATCTTCGGGAAACGACCCATGAGATCCCCGGATATGTTGGCAGTAAAGTCGGTCATCGGACTATCCGAACACGTAAGTACCTAGTACTACGTTTATACCGATTTACAAGACAAGGTTGGCTTCTAGCAAATCGCCATGCCTACCCAATTCTCCAGAAACATGCTTATAGGAATAAGTGATCTATATCAGGCGTAGTATACGTAGTATTGTGTATGTCGATCCAGTATCAGATGATCACGTGCTAGGCCTAGGGCTAGAATTGTGTCTGCCCCGTACGAAGCACATGTCGGATGTCTGGTAACTAGTCTCTATAATCGGATATACATGACCTAGTCATAATATCCCGATAGCTGCAGCATTTAAGAGAACCAGTACCGTATCCTATGTGACCATCATCTCCATATGAATGGAGTGATACTTCCGTCTTGACATCATACCCAACACACTACGATTCTCGATATACCCAGAAGAGGCGTACACAGAAACCGGTTAAAGCCCTGGACGACCAAAACCAAAGTATATTGATTGTCGTAAGTATTAGTGGTGCAAGTCTCAGGTTAAGACCAAATAAACCTACCCTGATTTCGGACTTCCATAGACACATAGTCATCCTACCAATGGAATTCTGAGGGGGTCTATCCAGAGCGAAGCTGTTTCCCGTACCATCGGTAAACACAACCTCCTATTACACTTGCATGAGTATCTTATACCCAAATATATGAGAACTATGCCGTTTTTGCCCTCACAACGCGCACAAGTGTAATACTAGTCTTTTACGTATTTATCGATGTCCAATCTCGATAATACTCTGACTATGGATATTTAATGATTTATCCTTCGTGGACTGATACTGTCTCATATCATTCTCAATCCAGGAAAAAATCATAGAGACATCCTATCATTTATATATCTTGGTGATCTAATCACAAATGATAAGAGAGCAATCTCCTTTGTCACATAGTTAATTTGTACAACAACACAATGATCTGTACAAATAGTGACGATATGGGTCATAATTGTCCAACATCCAATTCCTAGATCCGGTAGGAGGACCTCCAAGTCCAAAACATATATCCAATATATCATCCTAACCTTTTCTTCTGAATCAACTAAGCATTGGCTTTGGCTCAACGAGCTTAATGATTCCAGTTAAGCATGACCCATTGACAGTGGGAAAGCTTCGTAATCCACGTCGATGAACTAGAAGTGACTTTGACTTTGGCCAACAAGTCACAACCACCCAAGACATGCGATATAGAACAAAGCTTTTGTGGTTCAAACACATCTGCGATGGACATTGATCTTGACTTTGGCCAAAAAACCAATGCCAATCTTGGATCTTGAGAGAGAACCACTCAATGGAAGGAAAACGCTTAATATTTAATGAGGGTTTTTCGCATAAATTGGCAGCCAATTTATTATCTTTGATTAGGGCTCATCATACACCCTTAAGCAGGCATTCTAAAAGCATAATAAGGCGGGAATAAATAAATAACGATATGCGGATGGAGATATAACAAATTATTCCTAGAACAAATCTCTCCATTTCCTCTCTCCCGCTAGCACAATTCTTACTTCTACCAAATTACATAATACATTAAAGAAACCTCATTAACATTGAGGGGAATTGGTGAGAAGAGAAATACAAAGATAATAGAGATAATAGGCTGGACACGCAGGTCCAATTTAAATAAATTCTAAATTTATTACAATAATTTCTAAAATTGCCCTCACCTTTCTAATATCCATCCGATATACATTATTCATACAAATACATCTAAGTATTCACACAAATCATGTTATTCAATCAATCTAATCCAATTAATTAATTTTTGAATTAATGACCATCCAATGTTCAAACAACGATTTGATTTACGCGAGTCAAACACGTTTAAGAATAAATACTCAAAATACGTATTCTTAAATTATATCAAACTACAATTTTAAATCCAATTCAAATTGTATTCAATACTAATTCTAATTTAATTCCAAATTAAATAATTACACTTATTTATGTGCCTTAAAGACTTGGATTCCAAATCCAATCAAATTGGGTCTCAAAGGCCCAATTAGTATCCAATACTATTCAATTAAAGTCCAATGGGCTTTTAATTAATTCTTTAGGCGTGGGCTTTGGCCATTATAGATCAAACCCAAAATGCCAAGGCCCAAATATGAATCACCATATGCCAAAAATCAATTTAGGCCCATTAGGCCCAATTAAATTTTTAAAGGCCCAGTTGTCATATTTGGACTTTATGGAAATGGTTTTAGGCCCAATAAGTAATCACCCTTTTGCCCAAAACCAAACTTGGCCCAACCAAGCCCATTAAGCCCAATTATAACAAATTAGCCCAATCCAATTTAAAGACTAATATATTAACATAATATTCTAAATATCACATTAATTTTTATTAAAGTGTAATTACCATAATTAATTAATTAAACTAATATTTCCAAAACATCAATTTAAACTAATTAATCATGCTCATTAATGCCAATTCATGTCCAACACAATTGAAGCAAAATCAATCCATTAAACATGCTTAGGCTCACGGTTTTGGCAAGGAAATTATCATGCAATTTGATTTCAATCCAATTAAATCAACATCTAATCATACATTTCATGCCAACAACACATCCAATTGCTAATTTTCAAAAAATCACCATGAGTTACTCTAGGGTAGTATTCGGCTATGTGGTAGGAATTAGGGATTTTTGATCTAATCAATTTATCTCAATTCCAAAGATGCACAAATCCAATTCATCATCATACAAACATAACCCAACAATCAATTTAGACAAATCATGCTCCAAATACAAAATCCCCAAATTAAAGTCCATAAACCCTAGGATTCAAATCAAACTTAGGATGGCTCTAGATACCATTGTTAGTGTACTACACATGCCAAAAGATCACTAAGATGATTTTTGTGTGAATAAATCAAAGACAAGTTGCGAAAATTACTTACTTTGATCGGTTAAGATTCAAAAATTTCGAAGGATGTAGAAGCTCCAAGCTTGGTCGTTGAGTTCTAAACTTGAGGGTGAGTTTCCCTATCACCTTGATTCACTCCTTTAAGTGCTAGCTTGAACAAGATTTGAAAGAAAATTTACCCTCCAAGAGAAGCAAGGTTTAGGCCAAACAAGGAAGATGAGAAGAGAGAGTGTTTTGATAATTTTGATTTTCCAAAATCTAATACCAAAGTCAACTTCAAAAGTTGTATATGTCTTTTTCAAAAAAGAAAAACAAAGTGTGTTGTACAAGTTAGCATTAAAAGCTCCCAACCAATTCCATCACTCAAGTGACTTATTGATGTAAGTTGGTGGGTCCCACACTTAAATTCAAAATTCAAGTTGGGTTGCTCAACACACTTCGGGCTCAGGTTCGTTTAATCCGATTAAACGAATTTTCCGTTGCGACGTAATTAAATCCAATTTAATTAAATAATAATGTCTCGCAAAATTATTACGGAATTCGCTTACGAATTAATTCCAAATTAATTCGTTCGCTTGAATTAAAATCCGATTTTAATTCTGCATTGAAATCCAATTTCAATTAATATATCTAATATAGTATTTTAGCCCAATTAATTAAATAGTAAAATCTAATTTCACTATTAAATTCATTTTGCCGATTAATTCCAAATTAATCACGTTCTCTCCTCTCGATGAATTTAATCCCAGATAAATTCTCGACGCAATTAATCTCAGATTAATTTTCTCTCTCATAATTAATCCCAGATTAATTCTGTTCGAGTCAAATTTCATCGGTGAATCTTTGGGAAGCGACCCAAGAAATCCTTGGATATGTTGGCAGTAAATACGGTCATCGGACTATCCGAACACGTGTGTACCCGGTACCACGTTCTTACCGATTTACAAGACATGGTTGGCTTCTAGCAAAGCACAGTGCCTACCCAATTCTCCAGAAATAATCAACGAAGAATATACAATCTTTATCAGGCGTAGTATACAAAGTATTGTGTATTACGATCTAGTATCTGATGTCACATGCTAGGCCTAGGGCTGGAATTCTGTCTGCCTAGTACGAAGCATATATCGGATCACTAGCAACTATTCTCTGTAATCGGATAATCATGACCAAGTCATATTATCCCGATAGCTATAACATTTAAGAGTACTAGTTCTGTATCCCTGCGTGATCATCATCTCCATATGACTGAAGTGATACTTCCATCTTGACATCACACCCAATACACTACGATTCTCAGTATACCCACAAGAAGCGTACACAGAACCTGTTAAAGCTCCGGATGACCAAAACCAAAGTATATTGATTGTCGCAAGTATTAGCGATGCAAGTCTCAGGTTAAGACCACATACACCTACCCTGATTCGGATTCCCATAGACACATAGTCATACTACCAATAGGATTCCGAGGGGTCTGTCCAGAGCGAAGTTGTCCCCGATCCAACGGCTAATAGAACCTCCTATCACACTTGCATAAGGATCCAATACTTAAATATATGAGAACTATTCCGTTAAGCTTCCATAACACGCACAAGTGTAATACTAGCCTATTTCGCATTATCGATGTCCAGTCTCGATAATACTACGACTAGGGACATTTAATGATTAAACCTTTTATGGATTAATATTGTCTCATATCTTATTAATCTGGTACTAATCATATGGACTTTTACCATTTATATATCCAAGTAATCCAATAAAAAATGATAAAAGAGTAATTTCATTTGTCACATAGTTAATTTGTACAAAGAACACTATGTCTTTTACAAATAGTAATGCTATGGGTCATAATTGTCCAACATGCTATTGGCGAAAAAATTTCATCATAGTCGACGCCAGGTCGCTGCGTGTAACCTTTTGCTACTAGTCGGGCCTTATAGGTTTCAACCTTTCCATCAGGCCCGCGATTCCTCTTATAAACCCATTTACAACCGATAGGAACAATTCCTTCAGGAAGCGGAACCAAGTCCCAAATTTGATTCTCATGCATTGAGTCTAACTCGGAATTCATGGCATCTTTCCACTTCACGGAGTCGATGTCCAACATCGATTCTCTATAGGTAAAAGGGTCAGTCTCTTCAACTAAGAGAACATCTAGACTCTTTTCTTGTATCAAATACAAGCATTCAGGAGGTTTGGATACCCTTTTGTGACCTACGAAATGTGTGTGTTGAAGGTTCTTCATGTACTTGAACTTCAGGTTCCTCCGTTGGTTCGTTGTTTTCAGGTTGGACTTCATTAAGTTAAACCTGTCTATGATTACCACCTTATGACAAAAATTCTACCTTTAGAAATTTTTCGAAGCGAGCTACGAACACATTTCGATGCTCGGTATCACAGAACATATATCTCTTCGTATTCGAAGGATATCCAACAAACTTAAACTTTTTCCCCCGAGGCGAAAGCTTATCTTGCTGAGCCATCCTGACATAGGCAGGACAACCCCAAACCTTAACATAATTAAGATTTGGTTTCCTACCAGTCAATATCTCATATGGAGTCGTAGGAATAGATTTTGAAGGAATATTATTCAAAAGATGTGCAGCTGTTAAAAGAGAGTAGCCTCATAAATAATATGACAAATTTGTAAAATTAAAAATAGATCAGATCATATCCAATAAAGTCTGATTTCTCCTCTCTGACACTTCATTGTGCTGTGGAGTACCTGAAGGAGTATATTGATCGGGAATCCCACTCTCCATCATATAATCCATGAAATCACCACTCTTATATCCGCCGCCTCGATCAGATCGAAGGCATCTAATATATTGATCAGACTGTTTTTCTACTTCATTACGGAACTCTTTAAACTTTTCAAAGGTTTTCGATTTATGTCTCATCAAATAGACATAATCGTATCATGACAGATCATCGATAAAGGTAACGAAGTATGAATAACTACTGTGAGCAGTCTGACTTAGTGGACCACACACATCAGAATGTATGAGTTTCAGTAATTAGTGGCGCGGTATCCAACACCAGAAAATGAGGCTTTGGTAATCTTACCCTAAATACATGATTCACAAGTTTGAGAGGGTTCAATGGTGAGATCTGGTATCAAACCATTTCTAACCAATTGGGTAAGGTGTTTCACGCCTATATGACCTAGCCTCATATGTCATAGTTCAGTATTATTAACTACAGGCAAACTATGTTTATTAATCCTAGTATTCAAAATATCTTTAGAAGTATGCAATGTGTAATGACCATGCTCATTTGGACAATAAAGGATCTGAATAATACGTTTATCATATAAATATAAAGAACAGTTATTAATATTAATATCATAGCCTTCTGTATCTAATACAAAAAGAGATATAATATTTGCTACACATCATGGTACAACGTAACAATACTTTAACAAAATGCTTCCACTCGGCAAGGGGTTCTTGTGTACTCCCACTACAACTGCATCCAGAGAGTCTCTACTCCCAAAACACAACTGCATCTCTTTAGGCTTTAGCTTTTTACTTTCTTTCAATACCTGCAACGAATTGCAAATGTGAACAGGACAAGCAGAATCTAAAATCCAGCTGGATGTAACAGCTTAACAAGCTAGTGAGATATCAATAACTGGAAAAATAAATATATCTGATGTAGATGCTCCATCTCCCCTTATCTGAGCAATATAGTCAGGACATTCCTTTTCCAATGCCTGACTTTACTGTAATGATGGCATTTGTCTTCAGACGCCCTCTTGGGCTTAGCTATCTTTCATTGCGGTGGAGGACCAAAACCCTTCTTCTTATTCGCTTTCGTCTTCTTTCCATTTGGCCTAGCCTGGGAAGAAGCAAAAAGTGAAGTAGGTTTCAGTGGGCGAGTCGGTACTTCATTCTTTAGATCCTCTTCCGCTGTGATCAGCATCCTATGCAACTCATGGTAGGAACATCTAATCCCGTTTATGTTGAAGTACATTACGAATTGGCGACAAGATGCTGGGAGCGAACCAAAAAAAGACACTCCTACCGAGAATGTCATTTAGAGGGAGATTATATTGCCTCAGTTGTTCGATCAAATCGATCAAGTGAAGAACATGTAAGATCACAGCTTGCCCATCATCCAGTCGCTCATAGAACAGTTCCATTGCCACTTTATGAACAACAACTTGTTCTTGGTTCATGTACGATTATATTAATCGCATCATCAAACTATATGCATCTGCCATGCCATAGTACTGCCTCTTGAGTTCCGATGCCAGTGAACTTAAAATATATGATTTAACTTCTAAATCATCGTCTTTCCAAGAATGGAAAATTTATATTTCCTCTGGTGTTGCATCCTCAGACATAGCAAGGGGCAACAGACCCTCAATTACATATCCCAACTTTTCGGATACAATGACAATCCTTAAATCCATATCCCAATCGGAAAAGTTTTCAGCACCTTTCAATTTATTCATATCTAATATACGGCAAATGAATTAGTCGATTATGCCGCCATTGTAAATCTGTCATATAGATTACGAAAAAACAATTAGCAGATTTAAACAGTTTCAAATAATATCAAAAGCATTAACTAGATCATGGATTTTTAATCTAAAAATTCATATCCCACTAAATCATGCAATATTGTAATCCCCAAACAGAATACAAAGATTTAATAATTAAATTAAATATAAATAGTGAAAGGTGGATCCCATGAATATATTTCAGCTCATGGCTTTGACACGTTCTTGCCTACGTATATTCATTAGTAGACAACTCATTGTCAATCATTCACTAGTGACTCCTGGGTTCCGGTCCTGGTCGTTTCTCGTTGTGAAAGCTTTGGCATGTTCACAATGAGGCGTACCAAGGTTAAACTCATCAATGATAAACTCAAGCTACTTGTGTAACCCTGACAGCTTTGGCACGTTCAGGATTCCGCTTTCACTTGAACTTATCTAGTATCCAATATACATCCGGCATAAATAAATTTCTATCAACTACTTCCTCACAGCTTTGACACGTTCTTGGATGTAGTCATAGAAAAGATATCTATAAACCGTATTGACAAGACGGACCATGTAACATACATAATACACAATTAACATATAACCTTATTAATTATGGATTTTCCGTAAAGTGTCATACACCATAAATCTAATCAAATTAAATTAAACATGCATGTATCAAGCAAAGACAAGATAGAGCATTGAATTTAAAGGGCTAATCATATCAAGGCCTAGAATCAGACTTGTTCTGATACCATTTTTGTTGAGGTTCTAAGAGGTATTACCGGGTAACGCATCGGAATGAGGAAAATCAAAATTTTTCAATTTTAAAATTTTTCTTGGACAATTAAAATAAAATTATTTATTTTAATTACTCAATACTTAAAATTTGAAATTCTAACCCAAGAAATCAAATTTCTTGTTAATTGTCGAATAGCCCCAATACTTTACATTTTGATCATTTTAGTCCTTAAATTGCCAAAAATAATTTTGATTGATTCCAAATCAATACTAAAATGATTTTAACATGTCAAACACATCAAAAATACAAATTGCAACTCAAATCCCCAAAAAAAGCCAAATTACCGTGAGCCCCTCCAAGTTCCCAATTTGTGCATTTTGGTCCAAAGTTGTTCAAAACAAGTTTAGATGAAATCCAATCAATGTCAAATTTAATATAAATCATATATACATCAATACAAACACATATATGAAAAGCCCCAAATTTGGAAAGGGTATAAACCCTAATTTTACAATTTCTTCAAATTGAACAAATTTGACCAAATCAAATGAATCCAACACTTCAATCAAGTCTCTACCACACCAAACAAGTCTCACCACTTTGAAATAACTCTAGAATAATTCTAGGTCAGCAATGAGTGGTCCAAAAACTCTAGAATGACAACTAGATCATCAAATGATCAAAAGAATGCTTTCTAACACCTTAGAAGCTTTCTTTGTACATCATACATGCAAAGCCCTATCATCAAAGTTTCCAACCATTAAAAACATAAACAAAAATGAGTAGAAAAACCTAAGAACCACATATGTTGTAGCCAATAATGAAAGGAACAAATTTCCCACTAATGAAAGGTTGGAAATACTTACTAAGTCTTTGCCTTTCTTGAATTTGATTATTGTTTCTTCACTTTTTCTCTCAAGTATTTTTGTTTCTATTTTGAAAGCTTTTGATAAAGTAAGGAAAATGAAAAATATAACACTTTATATAGTAGGGTTAAGTGGCCGAAAGTTATAACCTAAAAGAAATTAGATTTTTTAACTTTTTAACAAGTTAAAACAAATATCCAACAAGTCAAAACCAGTTTGATGACTATTTCTTTTAATGTAAAAGTCAAACATTTACACTTACTAATCATTTCCTAACATTATCATTTCATAAGATATTTATATTTTAATTATCTTAATTATTTAACAATTAAATAATTAATTAAATATAAATATCTCAAATATATGTATTATATTTACTTTAAATATCTCAAATACATGTATTAATGATATATGTCAAATATCATAATTTGACAATTAATTAATGTATATTTAATAATATCATATATTAAATACAAACACACATTAATTAGGAAATGACGGTTTGGTCCCTTTTGCATGTATCTTTCGTTTAATAGTTAAATGATTTATAAATAATCACCATTATTCATAAAAAGTTGTTAGAAAAATTATGTAGAAAGGAATAAAGATGTCAAAACCAAGCCGGGTTTTCACTCTTACCTTGAGAACTTATTAGCCCCGCCTCGGTGCACTACAAATCTAACAGCTAATGTTCTCCCAGGATTCATGGATGCTTCTTGATGGGCACTCATTTTCTCAAGATCTATGAACTAGAAAAATGGTGGAAACTCTCTTCTTCTTTAGGTAAGTCTTGGACTCTCTTATTATGCCTGAGGATAAAAGAAAGAATTGAATGCAAATTTACTAAGTGAGGGGATCTATTTATAGAGATGGAGGATTTTCATTGAAGAGGTACTTTCAGGCTTAAAGATGTAATCCCTTAAAGGGTTATAATTCTTCAATTCACCCTTACAACTCAAATTGTTATATCCTTTCACTATGAGGGACATATCCATTCAATTTGTGTCTTTATTAAAAGCCAAATATTAAGGGACATGTCTTTTTAATGAGACACCCTATAAATATACTTAAGATGTAGAAAATATCCTACAAATATTTGGAATAGACGTGTCAATTTGAGTTAGGATTCATTTAATCGTTCAATATAAATTTGAAAAAAATGGATTCGATTAATAAAATAGTCGATTTCGTTCGATTTGAATTGTTTATTAAATGAATTAAATATGAATTTAAGCTCATTAATTCGTTTATTCGTTTAAAATTCATTTTATTATTTTCATTTATTAGTTGTTGTTATTTCTCAATTAAGAGTTAAGAAATTATTTCTAATTATCTTTGAAAGTTCGTATTTATCCAAGGTTCTGAACCTATACAGAATTAAACACAATAATCAAGAAAAGTCCTAACTATTGTTACTATAGATTTCCTAACAAGCACCCTTAATTCTTACAGCAGTAATTTATCAATATAAAATATTAAATCAATGCAGGAAATAATACAATCACACAAAATCAACACAGTTATTTTGGCGATGAAGTGGAAAACTTGTACGAGTTATTAACCACTCTGGGTATCTCGGCTACCAGCCCAAATCTACTATAAAAAGAAAAACTTACAGTGATGGTAAAAGACCTATGGTGGCAACTCCACCGACTTTAGTATCTCTAGACTGAAAGAACTCGAAAAACTCCTCTAGCCCGTACCCCACGGTTTCTTCAGAAACTTTAAAGTCTATGAGTGGCTCAACTATGCAAGCACGTCGGAACTCGGCTACCAATCTTCCTCCTTGAGAACTCTGAACGATTAGTAAATTGGGTTTGGTTGTGTTGATGGTAAATCAAAGATCTCAATCACCAAGGAAATAAAGACATGAGATTCAAAAGAGTCTTCAAGGTGATGAATAATAAGGTTGAAAATCGAAGAAGGTGTTTAGGCTCAAAAAGATATATTTTCAACCTTTTTGAAGGTGGCTTAATATTTGTTTATATATGTAGGGCAAATTCTAGGGTTTCCAACGGCAAAAGGGCTTGAAAATATGTCCAAAATAGCTCAGATATGCACGGGCTTTCAAACGCCACTCGAACGCGTGTCGAGCGCGTGCTCTCTGGAAAGGTTCGTTTGAACGCTTACTCGAACGCACCACGAACCTTTTCTCCCTGGAATGTTTCGTTCAAACATTTACTCGAATGCACGTCAAACGTTTGCTCTCTGGAATATTTTATTCGAACCCAACAAGGGACATGACACTAACGCCACACGTTCGAACACTTCAACGAATGCAGCATTAATGAAATTGATCCAGCTTGCCAAATACCAGTCCAATTGCTCCAAGTTCTTCAAGATTTATTACAACTCAATTGAACTTGTTTTATTATGGACATTGCCACTAAAAATGGAACTAACAATCTCCCCATTTGGCATTCCGTGACAAAACACGACCAATACAAAGACTACTGTAAAAAAACCCAAAAATGAAAATAGCCAACTGCCAGCCATCAAGAAAGATGTATTACAATAACACTAGATCTAATACCTAACTAGGTAGTCTTGAAATCAATGCTACCACAGCTACCAAATCGGCTTACCTGAAACATCCACAAACAGCAACATACCGTGAAGAGCACAGAGATTATAAAGAACAGATAAAGTATCAATAAAACTCATGCATGTATAAATAGATAATAGATATGTATAAATAGATAGTAGATATTTTACTCCCTCTTAACCCTACTCCCCTTAGAACGAAGATATTAAATGTAAATTCTATGACTCTCATATATTAGTCTCCCATATACTACTCTCCCTCTTTTTGTCACGAAATGACAAAGAGTGAAAATACCATGATAAATAACACATGCAAGAGTATATGCAAACATGACTTACTCCCCCTCACTAACAGGCCCACTCAGTTAGCAAAAATAACATCAGGGAAGTAAAAACAAGACTCAAAAATATGCTGCTAAAGAAATGGTATGCAATAATATAAAGCACACACAAGCACACACTAAGAAAAAAAAATCAAAATGGACTGAGACATCACTTCAAGCAAGTACAATGATACCCAGTCAGTAATCAGCTGTTTATGACATGAAATAATATGCATCATTTTAGATGTGTTAAATATTAAACCTATGCATATGAGATAAACACCAAAGCATAACAAGGACTTGCGTGAAAACTAAGTGTATAAAGAATCAAGGCTTAAAACCTTATTTTATAAGCGGGACAAAGCCAACGAAATCTCATCTTTTAACAAACAAAGTCCAAAAAATAGATGTTCAAACCCAGCACCACTATAACCTGAAAATAAGCAACATTGGTTGCATGTTATATTATCATCCCCCTAAATATCATGAGCTCATAAATAAATACTATTTTGAGTGAATGGTTTTTGGCTTTATCTTTTGAATTTTGATCCATTGGCTTTTTTCCCCTTGAGTCTCATGTAAACTGATTTTTTTTTTTACTTTACAAGGGGATATCATTAGGTCATCTAGTCAAAGGTCACACTATTTAGCGAGCAAAGTATGGTAGAGATTATATGGTCAGTCCAAAAAATCATACATGCGACCAAACATCGACAATGATAAAAATACGTTTATGTGAAATGCAAGCACATGATAAACTAAAGGTTTTTATCACGCACAATCATACATATAGAGCATAAAAAAGCATATTACTTATGTATAAACATTTATCCTACATACCAGGATCACATGTAACAAGATTTCATACTCTAACAAGCCAGAGAAAAAATATTTGGTCTTTTTCATTATATATATATATTTCAGATTTTAACATAAAAAATATAAAGACACAAAACGGCTTGTCAAAATCCGATGGTACGTCGAGTTGTATCCTGAGTGCAGATCATACTATTGTCCATTCAGAATCGGCTATGAAATTTATGTTCGGGTTTCCTTCCTATATACCAATGGACATATAACAAAGAACAACACACACACCCATATGCAGTGAAAAGAAAATAAACGTACAAAAACATAAAACACATGCACACATACATGCAATAGGAAACAAATGCATCTTCTAAGAAGAGTTACACCGAAGTGCACTCTCATCATGCTTTTCAGAATCAAAACATTTAGAAATAAATGGGAAGTCATCTTGCTTCCTCACCCAAACAGTCTTAGGAATCTCTTACACTTGAGAATTCCTAATCAACACAACAAGTTTCTCACTAAGAAATTGTGCTTGCTTGGTTAGTACAGAAATTCGAGGCACTAGATTTGAGGAATCAAATCTAGGTGACACATTCTTAGGCCTTTTCTTGTGTTTGTGCAGTATAAAGCACTTAGGCCTAATGTGTCCTGTCTTGTCATAGTGATGGCAAACATGAACAAATCTCGGATGAGTGCGAGGTTTACCCACCACACCTCTAGATCGAGATTGTGATATAGAAAGAGGAACAAAATGAGGAATCACATGACTACACTTAACATGCTTCTTACCTAATTCATGTTTAGGAGGGTTAGACACAACTCTAGACGATGACGCCTTATCAAAATTAGGCTCAATGCTAATTCCTAACATGCGGTCTAGTTGTTTATTTCCTCTAGAAAATGCAGACAACTGGGTTCTAGCATCTTTAAGTTAAATTTATAAGGATTGGACCCTATCAACTAGCCTTGTATTTATCTCCTCAAGGTCATCAATCATCATAAGCCTTTGCTCAAACTTAGCTTAAGGTTCATTCTTTTCTAGTTCTACTTCCTTCAGCCTCTTATTGACCTATATATTCATCTTTTTGATAGCTAAATCTCACTAAAAAATTCGGCATATGCTACATGAAGACTATCTTTATCTACAGACTCATCGTGAGAGAAATTAGATCTAGCATCTTCATCACTAATAGTATCATCTCTCTCACCTGACACACTAGCAGTAAAATCCATAAAACTGCTCTTATCTTTAGGAGACACATCAAAAGTATAGCCACCTTGTGAATCACTAAGTGAGACTGCCATGACTTTCTTACCTTTAGCCTTAAGGACACGCAGATCTAATGTGCCCATACCTTTCACACTCATGGCATTATATATCATGGGGGTTTGCTACTCATATCCTCTATAGACTCTCTCTCACTATGCCTACTCTCTCTAGCCATATCATCCATATCCCTTTCACTGCCACGACCATTCTTCTTAAGCTTAAGAAATTTCTTAAACTTTTTTACAAACATGGCCAAATCATGATTGGTGAGGCTATCATCATCATCATCACTTAACGGATCATGAACAACTTCCTTTGCGATCTTCATCGCTATAGTTTTGGTTTTTTATAACCAGAAAGTTTTTTCTCATAAACTTACAGTTTTTCTACGAGGTCTTCTAATTTAAGCTGATCGAGGTCATTACTTTCCTCGAGATCTTAGGTAGGAAATTGTCGGGCAGGGACATAAGAATTTTCCTAACTATCCTACTGGTAGGGATAGTCTCACCTAGGTTAAAGCTTGAGTTAACTATGTCGTTAATTTCAATATAGAACTCATCAAAGGTCTCATCATCTTTCATTCTAACAACCTCAAACCTAGTAGTAAGATCTTAGAGTCTATTATTTTTAATATAGAGTGTGCCATCATGCACAATCTGTAGGATGTCCAAAGCATCTATGGCTATTTCACACATGGAAGTTCTCATAAATTCAGTTGAGCATACAACACCATGAATGGCATTAACTGCCTTGCTGTTCCTATTACTAGCATCAAATTCATCATTGGTCCATGTCAGTTTATCTTTAGGGGAAAAGACCTCATCAACCATAACTACGGGAGGTTTCCACCCATATTCTATTGTCATCCAGACCCTCTCATCTATGGATTTAAGGAACGCTCTCATGCGAACCTTCCAATGTAAAATGGTCAAGGATCATGGTCAGGCTCTGATACCAATTGAAAGTTCGTATTTATCCAATGTTCTAACCCTATATAGAATTAAACACAAGAATCAAGACAAATCCTAACTATTATTACTATGGATTTCCTAACAAGCACCTTTAATTCTTACAACAGTAATTTATCAATATAAAATATTAAATCAATACAGGAAATAATACAATCACACAAAATCAACACAGTTATTTTGGTGACGAAGTGGAAAACATGTATGAGTTATTAACCACTCCGGGTATCTCGGCTACCAGCACAAATCCACTATAAAAAGAAAAACTTATAGTGATGGTAAAAGACCTATGGTGGCAACTTCATCGATACTAGTACCTCTAGACTGTAAGAACTCGAAGAACTCCTCGAGCTCGTACCCCACGATTTCTTCAGAACCTTTGAAGTCTCTTAACGGATCAACTCTAGAAACACGTCGAAACTCCGACTACCAATCATCTTTGAGAACTCTGAACGGTTAGTAAATTTGGATTGGTTGTGTTGATGGTAAATCAAAGATCTCAATCACCAAGGAAACGAAGACAAGAGATTCAAAAGTGTCTTCAAGGTGATAAACAATAAGGTTAAAATTCTAAGAAGGTGTTTAGGCTCAAGATGATATATTTTCAACCATTGTGAAAGTGGCTTAATGTTTGTTTATATAGGTAGGGAAAAATCTAGGGTTTCCAACAGCAAAAAGGCTTGAAAATACGTCTTAAATAACTCAGATACACAAGGGCGTTCGAACGCCACTCGAACGTGTGTCGAACGCGTGCTCTTTGGAAAGGTTCGTTCGAACGTTTACTCAAACGCACCATGAACATTTTCTCTCTGGAATGTTTCGTTCGAACGTTTACTCGAACGCACCTCGAACGTTTGCTCTATGGAATATTTCGTTCAAACCCAACAATGAACGTGACAATAACGCCACACTTTCGAACGCTTCAACGAACACAGCACTAACGAAATTGCTTCAGCTTGCCAAATACTAGTCCAATTGCTCCAAGTTCTTCAAGACTTATTACAACTCAATTAAACTTGTTTTGTTACGGACATTGCCAATACAAATGGAACTAACAATCATAGAAAAATAATATTTTCTATATTTGCTGAGCTATTTTTAGTAAATATATTAATTGCATATTTCATATGTATACATTTATGAAGAATTAATGTAAACAAATTATGGTAATTTATGTCATTGAATAATGTATGACTAAATGAATATTCGTATTCGATTCATTTTGTAAACTTATCGAATACGAATCCTGATATTGATTTAGTAAACGAATCGAATATGAATCCACCACATTTTGATTCGATTTGTTTAGGGTTCGATACAAATTTGATTCATCAATTTATTTTTCCACCCCTAATCTGGATTAATGGAATGTGATGATGTTTATAATGTAATGTAATTCAATGAAATTGAATGGCACATAGAGCAATTTACTAAAATCTTGTTTGGAAAAAAAGAATATTTTATAATGTAATATTTTAAAATATTGTTTAATAATTAAAAAATGATAAAATTAAATGTAAATATCTAAGTTCTAATGATAATTATGTCATGATAGAATAGAAAAGTAATAAAGACAATATGTTTTACAATTCGCAATTTCGTTTCCACATATAATAATTTTTTTTTTTTTTTTTTTTTGTTTTAAGTATCATTCCATCCTAACATCTTAATTTGGCAAGTTAGGTATCAATATCCGGCTCATTTTGTTACATCATCTTTCACTTCATTCTACTCTATTTCACTCCCTTATATCATAGGAAACAATAGTTTTTAAAATTTTTAAGTTATATTCAATTATAAATCAGTTACTTCCATCAAATCAAGCATAACATAAGGATCTGTTTGGACTTTTACTTAAATATTTAGCCGATACGGCTTAAAGTTTTAATGCATTCATTGTTTGGTAATGTTATTAGATTGAAGTTAAAGCTGTGAAAAACACTTACAAATGTTATTTGAAAGTTAAATGATTATATTTTTCAATGATAATTTTATATTATTACCTTTAATACTTTTAATCAAAAATATTATTTAAAAATATATTTTCCAAATACTATTAACTTTCATTTCACATTACCAAACCGAACTTAGGAGGAAAACGAAATTTCTAATGCGTTAAGATTAGACAAAATTAGTAAGCATGTGTACAACTAATCAGTTGCTGGCGTTTGTGACTTTTTTCCTTCTAATTTCTATTAATTAAACATGCATATTTCATGTGATCGATCGTACCGCGTGCGTGAATATTTATTCTTGCATGTCAAGTAAAGAAAAATCATATTTTCATAGTCTTACATCAGAAAAATTCTAAAATGTAATGGTGGTAATACATGACATAAGTAATATAGTTCAATAATATTTTATCATGAATATTGAATTATTAAAATATTAACAAATAAATAATAGTTATATTTAATATAACGATAAATGTCTATATACTTATTAATGCGGAAAATATGTGAAATTTCCCTATTTTCTGTGAAACTAAAGAAAGCCCCTTATATTTTAAAATTAAGTGAAATCCCATCATACTTAAAATTCTTGAATTTTAGCATAAGATATCCATAATCTTGATTAAGATACGGGATTTCAAACCATTCGATTCAAAATTCGGAACGATTTATTATCTCGATTCGAAATACATAACGGTTTATCGTATTCGGAATATAGGATGATTTATCATCTCGATTTGGAAAATCAATCGGTATTTGAGACGATTTTTTCGTCTCAAAACACAATCTAGATGATGGGACTGGTTCGGGACAAGATGTCTTGTCCCGATTGCCATCTCTATTTTATATTTTACATTAAGAATAAAAATATTAATAACAAAATCACAATATAAGGTTTCACTTAATTTTAAAATATTAAGGAAATTTTACTTAATTTCACTAAATATCATCAAGATTTTTATTGTTTTTTAATATTACTGGACTCATACATCTCCTGTATCAAAAAATTGCTCATTGCATCGAGTATCACAAAATGGCATTAAAATTTATGAAATGGATATATGACTTGGAACAATTATGCCATTAATTTATAGTCGTACCAACTTGCACAATTTGACTTGACGATATATATCTCACAATCACAATTAATACAAGGTTCCTACTTCCCTTCATTTTCCGTCTAAGAACATTAATATTTTTCAAAAACTAATTTTTTTTTTTTTCTGTTTTGCCACTCACTCTTGTCGTTTTTATAAATTATAATTATTCGTTTGATGTGAAAACTTTTGCAAAAATTAAACTCATCTCAGTCATAAAATAACTTATATTTTATTAAAATTTTGACTGAAAACTCTGAGAGAAAGTCTCAATCGTATTTAGGCATTTGTGTTAGGTTTTGAGTCTTGAAAAATTCTGTAATAAAATTTATCCAATTGATTATCGATCGCGGTTTTATATCGCATGCAAGCGCACATATCGTTCAAGTAATATAGTTATAATATGTAGGATATTGTACCCACATATACTTAATATTTCTCTTATTAATATTAAAATTAACCTACTTAACTAGAGTTAAACAATTGGTGGAGAGAGAGTTGATTAAACTAAAATTAACTGAAAGATTAAATAAAGAACAAATAATAATTTTGGAGATAAACTTTATATGCGAGAAGAACTTGGAGTTATAACTTTACATAAGCACGCAAACAATGGGTTAATGCATTTTTCATTCAATGGGGTTGTTCTTATGAATTATTAACCTAAAACGCTAAACTATCTACAAGTCTCTTTCGATGGTCAGGTAGAAATATTCAACTTAAACTAATTAATTATATGTTTATCTAAATTAATTTAAACCAAATTCATTAAGGTCATGTTCTAATATTGGTTACGTATGCCCTGTAGGTATATGTCTATCCTGAAGGGAAATCAATTCCGCAGAACTAGATCACGCACTATTATTTTCAAAGCTTAATCCAAATTTTTTCTGTCGAGTACCTAAAGATTTACCACGGCTATTCTATCATTGGCCAAACAAATAAAATATGCAATCAAAGCACATAGAATAATAAATAATAATATAACACCATGTTCATTTTAGCATGATTATCAACGTCATATAAATTATGTACGTCACGTTTCAAGTACATGTACGGCCTCCGAGTGCATACCGACCCGTACAATTCGGTTCATTCATCATGTAGAGATTTGAAAATTTTAGCATTTTTACGTTAGTGTTGCGTTCGTATTGGCATTCAAACGCATTCAATATTTGTGTTTGTGGCGTGTTCATCAACACATTCAAACTAAACCATCCAAAGTGTTACCATTTGTGTTGCGTTCATCAATCGTTCGAACGCAGGCAAGTAGAAATGCTCGCATAAGTGTGGCGTCCGACAAGCGTTCAAATGCAACTGTGATTTTTAGACAGAAATATGAAAATTTTAGCCCACTATTAATAGACCATTTTAGATTTTTTTTTCTTCATTTTCTTTCCCCTCTTTCACTCTTATGCATTTTTCTCTCAAAATTCTCATGCTAGATCTTCAAATTAAGCTTAGATCTTGAAGAATTTCTTGCATTCCAAGCTCTATGAAGCTCAGGTAAGTCTCCTAAGCTTTTCTCCAACTCTTATTTTGCATTTGGGTGAAATCCATTTCTTGACTTAAGTTTGTTTTGCATGATTTGAATGATTAGTAAGTTATAAAGGTATAGCTATGTGAGTATCATCATGAAATATGTATGAAATAAGTTGGAATCCATTGTATGTGTGAAATAGTGAAACCCTAGGTTTTGGGGATTTTGAAGTGTGTTGGGATCCATGAATTAGGACGCCACAACAGTATTTATAAAAGTATTTACAAGTATAAATCAACCACTGAATAGGTAAGATCCACAAAATCTTATGTCATGAGTGTGTAGGCATAGATAGTAAGCTGGAGTTATGTTATCGATGTGTAAAATGATAATAGTGTATTTCAAAATGTGAGTCCTCTATTAAAATATAATGTATTTGAAATGTGCCATGTATTGTATCTGACCTGTGAGTTTTTAATTCACGAAACCTATTTACGAGTTCCATTCGGACGGCATTCATTTAGGATTGTATTCGGATGATATTTATCTCATATCTATTCTAAAATAAGTAGTGGATCTTGTATGAGCAGTATATATATAGCAGTACATGTGTCAACCTATGAGTGTTCTTTCATGTGATATTTTTGTTTATGTATATCAGTTTACATTGTTCAATTTATGACGAGTGTGTGATGCGTGTTATATGATGAGTCTGATATGTATGTGGACGCTCTTGATTTGTTTGCCTTTTTGAATAAGTGATTTGCATGTTCATTTTAAAAATATTTGCAAGTAAACGAAAAGATTTTGAACTCCATTTTTGAAAAGAAAAAAATTATGGTATAATATGTATTCTGAGTATTATGGGCTCTGGCCATCTGACCATGGTCGTTTTGTTACCATATGTCAACATGGTCTTGCTTCGGAAAATATCCGGTCAGTGCGTGTGATCCGGATATTGGATGCCTGATTTTCTTTCGTCCAGTGAATTAGTTCCTGGATGCCTTATATGGTTTTATGAAACATATATTTCGAAGTTGTTTTCGATTACAGAGATTAGATTTTTGGTACTTTGATATTTTGATACGTATTTTTCTAATACTTTCAAATTATGTTTTGATGACATATTTAGTTTATGATTTTTCTGAAAATTTTTGAGAAAAGAAATCAGATAATTTAGTTTATATATTTCGGATTGATGTTACACGATATGTTTTCTACCACGGTGCTTGTATGAGAATTTTGCTTTATTGGATTTTAATCCTCTGTGGCGCCTATTTTGGGGTCTTGACCATGACCATGTTTAACATCTATCCATCCATCCATCCCCTGTCGACATGGACTTGTTCAAATATTACCCAATTCTTATGCGTAACTCGAGTAATGGACCCATAATTAGTTTTGATGATTCTGGATTTTGAAAGCTTCTGATTTTCACACAAATTCATTTTTGAATAAGTTGGCTTTTCAAAAGATTATTATTGTATTTTGATTTCTGATGATGTTTGAAACGACCATATGAAGTCTGCAGTATGATTTTTGATACTATTAATGAATATGTTTTCCTGTAAGTAGTTTGCATCTTAATTTATGTGTCTGTCAATGAGTGAGATTGGTTTATGGTATGTTCTTATGGATTTTCGTTTTTGATTATGGATGAAATGGACTGTACGAATATTGTATTGTGATTTCCATCTCTGATATTGTTTGGGTTTTCGGTAAAGAGTCCATATTGTGTTTCATTTCTAGTATTGAGTGTCATTTGATTGTGCAGAGATTTCTTGCGTGTGATCTATTTTGGATTGTGTGGATAAGTTTGACTTCATGATATCCATATGGACATGTGTGTGTGATCTGTTTACCTGAAGAATATTAGAGTGTTTGATGGGAAGAAGATCTGGAAGTATGTGTGAGATTTACTTATGAATATGAATGTGTCTATGAGTATATTTACTGTTGTAAGATGTCATGATTAAGGGATAAAAGAATGTGTAAGGTTTGAAGGTTCTCTAACAAATAATTATGTATGTGAGTGTATATACAAACATATGCTTATTTATATTAAAATTGAAATTCATTTTTTGCATTTCTTGATGTGTGTGATGGTTTACTGAGTTTCATAACTCACACCACATCAGTTAGTTAGTTTTACAGGTTGGCAATCATATTGGTCAGGCATTAAAATTTTGGATGTGCAATCTCAAGATGAGAGATTACCCAAGTTGCAGTCACCTCTTTAGTGTTCTGTGAAGTGTAATTATACATAGAACTTTGTAACTCTGGTTTTTATTTTGTGTCGTGCATTGCACGTCATTATTTATATGTAAAAGAATGTTATGAGTTGCATGTGTAAATAAGGGCATGAGTCCTTAGTTATTATAAATTGTCATATTCTGGTTAGCCTGAGGCCCCTTTGTGTGTAAAGTTTGTTTCAGGTTTTCAAAATTCTAGCATGCATCATGTCCATTTTCTATTGATTTGAGGCTTAGGGAGGTGGGTTATTCATGTCTCATGTCGGTAATGTCCTGCCTCTGACGGGGTGTTACAAATAAATAATAAACCCAAGAGAATAAAAATATACAATTCAAATAAATAGTGTGCTTAAGATCCATTACAACCCTAAAGTAATGATTTAGCTACTCATGATATTCAATAAAAATAAACTAATCATTAAAGATATAAAACAATTACTCATAAAAGATAAACTATGGAGAAAGGGAAGAAAGAACTCTTGTTTGCAGTCTTCGCCTTCAATCTCCAGTACCAATTAAAGAAATCATCTTTGCCTTGCTCTAGGCATTCTTTTACGCTATAGGACTTCAAAATTATGTTATGAGGCTTGATAATAGGTTTTGGGATGAACTTATGATTATGTAGGAGGTCTAGGGGGTCATTCATAATTAAAAATTGAATTCATGATGAATTTGGTAACATTGGCGTATCGCGACGCTCCTCAATTCCTTCATTTTGGATTAATTTTGTTCTTCAGCGTGTCTTGGCCTGCTATCCAGCGTCAAAATGCGCATTTTCACTCTGAAATAAGGCTCGATTTGCAACGTATTTTACCGTTTTCATCTCTTATTGAATCCATTATATCTTTATATTAGTTTAACATGTAAAATACATCAAAAACATATTAAAACGCTCATAAAGTTCGAAATACCACACAAAATATTAAGATAAAGGAGCGGAAAATATACATATTAATCGCTCATCACACCCCCAAACTTAATATTTTATTTGTCCTCGAGAAAAGGAAATAATAATAAATTAAAATAAAATAAACAATGCTAAAAACTAATTAACCTAAGCTACTTCCTTATGGATCACGATTACATTTAGTGTGTACAACAAGCCTTTAAAACCCTAGGCGGCCCTAGTGGACGAGTTATAGCCTTGTGAGGGCTTACAGCAATGAAACCCACAAATTTCATTCACATGCACATATAATCAAATAAAAATAATAAAAAATAAACTTATCCTGGTGGTTACACATAATATTGTCCTCAAAGAAGACCTACCAATGGAATCAAAGAATCTTCAAAGTACCCAATGCAACTCAAATATAAGTTTTTGAATAAATCATCTAAGCCACACTCATAGTGTGTGTATGTAAAGGTCATATCACAGCTCGATTCTTAAGTAAGACAACTCAGTGATTTCGTCTAAAACATTGGCATCTGATAGGTCAAACCAACCTAAATATCTCAAAAGTGCTTGTATTTTCCCATTAAGCTTGATATGGTATAGATTTTCTTTATTCCTTATCTTTTGACTCACCTACCCTTTAAGGTAGCATTTCTCCTCATGGCAGTCCTAACACTCGCCCATGGGTAGCTTCACGCTTATCAGTTATAAGTGGTTTATTTCTTTTTTAAGTATTTTTCCTTTATGCATTTTTCATCATTTTTTCCAAAATACTTTTCTTTCTTCTGCTCTGGCCATACAATATATCATAAGTAATTGCAAACCGAGACAGATATCTAAGAAAATGGTTATTCATCTTTAAATAATTTCTTCAACTAGTAACTTTATCAACTACGTAGGCTCTTACTACTAGAAACCTACTTTTAAGTGCTTACGACTCTAACCTAGATCACCTACTCAAGACATCAGATAAAAGTAAATTGGGTAGTTATCATTTCCAAGATTTCAACTTATAGCAAAAAAACTCATCAGTAGACTTATACTTCACTACTTAGGACTTAAAAAAAATCAATTTTTTTTTTAAATATATGAGAAACTAACACTAGCATGCACAAACCCCAAAACTTAAAATTTGCATTGTCCTCAGTGTAAGATAAGCGTAAAGAAGACAAGAGATAAGAACAACACTGTCATATATGGAGTTGATCAGGCTCCTAGTGGTCACAAGTTGGCTGCACTATTTGTTTTGGTTGTGGTTGTACCTGCATAGATAAACATGCAAACTATTAAACACACAATTAGCAGATAATAAAATAAAATGATTGTAAAGAAACTAAAAATAAACGTGTGGGTTGCCTCCCAACTAGCGCTAAGTTTAACATCTTCAGCCAGACGTTCGATGAAGATCTTCCTTCATGGAGGCTTCAATGTGACTTTGTATGTCCTGGATGGGACAATACCATGGGCATTACTCTTTAAGCGCATGTTCCACAAATGAGATGGCAAATAGAAATCTTTTCCACTTTGTGCTTCTGCCACCTTCTTCAACCTTTTAGCTTTATGGGTCTTGAATTCAAAGATAGACTGTCAGAAGGTCTCGTATGATGCTTGACTTTGAATGATTGTACTATTATGTCAAGCTTATGGGCGGTATCCATGATACTAGCTTCCTCATGTTGTGATGTGTCCTCTTATGTCAAAAGATATTTAATAGGCTCATACAACTGCTCTTGTCTAACTCATTATTCCACCATTTCTCCATAGATGAACTTTCGAATTTCTTCATTTAGATCTTCATCAAATTCCTATTAAACCGAATTCATTAAGGCCAGGTTCTAATATTGGTTACTTATGGCCGTTAGATATATGTCTATGAGAAATCCATTCAACGAATAAAATGACACGTTACTATTCTTATGGCTATCCTAAATTCCCTCAATCGCATTCCTAAGGATTTACGACCAAGGCAATTTTATTGTTGGCCAAATAAATAAAATATACATTCAAAGCACAAAGCACAAAGAATAATAAATAAAAAATAAAAAACCCAAAAGAAAAAAAAATATGCAAATTAATTTGTAAACATGTGCTCGGGATCGATTTCAACCCTAGATTTAATGAATTAGCTTCTCATAATATTCAATAAAAATAAATTAATCATTGAAAAAAGACTAGAATTCATAAATGATAAAGCTAGATAGAAAAAAAAACTCTCGTTTACAATAGTCGCCTTCAATCTCCAACACCAAATGAAGCACTCTCCTTGCCTAGCTCTAGAAATTCTTCTATGTTCTAGGACTCCAAAATGATGTTATGAGACTTTTCTTTAGTCTTGGGATGAGCTTATGCTTACATAGAAGGTCCGAGGGTCTTTCCTGATTAAAAATTGGAATCTGGAAAAACTGGAAAGGGTTTTCTCGTGTCGCGATGCGCCGCACCCAACGTCACGACTCGCCACCTTTCCTACTTTCTGCCATGATTTTCTTATTGCACACGTCACAACACACTTTCAGTATCGAGATGCGCATTTCGACTCTGAAATATGGCCCAAATGTGCTCTAATTTTATCATTTAATCCTTCGTTACGTCTAATTAATTCTTGATATTATTTTAACCTATAAAATACACCCGAAACACAACAAAACACTCATAAAATTGAGATAATGCACAAACAATCAAGAAAGAGTGGCGAAAAATATATGTATATTATCAGTTCATCAATACAGCAATCAATGCAATTTGGGGGTGGCCCGAATAATGATCCTAATGCCCACATACATAATTTTCTGGAAAAATACAACACTTTCGACTTCAATAAAGGGGCAGAAGAAGCAGATCGCCTGCGGGTTTTCTCGTATTCATTGAAATATCGAGCGAAGCAATGGCTCCAGTCGCTGCCAGCAGGATCTATCACTACATGGTTAAACTTGGCCACTAAGTTCCTTGCCAAGTACTTTCCTCCTGCTATAATAGCAAAGCTCCGTAATGACAACATCATTCACACAATATGATTCAGATCCCTTATACGAGGCGTGGGAGAGGTATAAAGACCTATTGTGCAAGTGTCCACATCACGACATTGTAAAATGGCTGCAAGTCCAAACCTTCTACAATGGGCTTAATGGAATGAAGAAGACTACAGTAGATGCAGCGGTTGGAGGTGCGCTAATGCTGAAAGATGAAAATTTTGCTTGGGATCTACTAGAAGAGATGGCTAACAACAAATCCCTATGGCCAACTGAAAGAAGTATTCGGCAGTGAGCGGCAATGGGTTAGATCTAAACACATCTGTGAATATCAAGCTAGACCAAATCTGCATCTCTCTAAAGATCCTTATCAAGTAGGCTGTGAACAATTCTAGAGTTACAACTGCAGGATATATATGGTATAGAATAGAGAGCCCTACCATCCATATAGCGAGTTTGTTTAGTATCTTAACAACTACAACAAATAAGGCCATAACCTCTACTCAGATAGCAACAACTATAGGTGGCGGAATAATCAAGTGTACGAACTGAAGACATAATTGAAGGAACTACTAGCAGACATGCTCTGAAAGCAAGAAGGCAAGTATGATTCCATATTTCAGAGTCAAGCTGAAACCATAAGAGCATTGGAGACCCAAATTGGACATCTTATGATTAATCAAAGTCAGAGGCTATAATGAGCTTCATGTCATTCTAGAACCTGGCCTTAAAAATATTACTAGATTGGAGGTAATGGTCTAGAGTCAGACGACGCCTTTGAACATGGAATTTGGCAACCCGAGCTAAAGGACACAATGAGCTTTCTCAAGTAACATAGAAGACAACCAATGAGAGAAGGGAAAGAATTCTGCAATGTTATATCAGTCTGCCATGAGGAAGCATAAGTAGATGAGCCAACCATAACATCCACACCAACAAAGCAAGATGAAGGATTTAGAATAGACATATTAAATGATGTCATACAAGGTATATTTTTATTGCACTATCAAATTAACAATCTCCAAGTGTGCATCACGCAAAAATCTGATGAAGAGCTAAACAAAGAAATTCAAAAGTGCATCTATGGGGAAGTGGTGGAATAAGGAGTCAGACAAGAGCAGTTGTGTGAGTCTATTGAAAATCTCACGACACAAAGGGACACATCATAATATGGGGAAGCATCATGGATACCGCCCATAAGCTTAACAGAATAGTACAACCATTCAAATACAAACATCATACGAGACCTCATAACAGTCTATCTTTTCTTTTAAGACTCCATATAGCTAAAGGGTTGAAGAAAATGGCATTAGTACTAAGGGGAAAAGATTTCTATTTACCACATCATTTTTGGAAGAGGCGCTTGAAGAGTAATTTCCATGACATTGTTCTATCTAGTACATCCAAAGCCACATTGAAGCTTACTTGAAGGAAGATCTTTAGAGATTGTCTGGCTGAAGATGTTAAACTTAGCGCAAGTGGTGAAGCAACCCATGCATTTGATTTTTATTTTCTTTACTTTCGTTTTATTTTATTTTTGTGTGCTAATTGAGTGTGTAATAGTTTGCATGTTAATCTATGTAGGTACTAGCACAACCAACACAACCCGCACAACTAACTTCTGATCAGCAGGAGCCTGATCAACTCCTTGCATGATAGTGTTGTTCCTCACTCTTTGTTTCTTTATGCTTATCTTACATTGTGGACAATACAAGTTTTAAGTTTGAGGGTGTGCGCATGTTAGTGTTATTTTCCTGTTATTTTAAAAAAAATTGAAAAAAAATAATATTTTTTGTTCCTAAGTAGTGAAACATAGTCTAATGATGAGTTTGTCTAATTTAGGATGAAATCTTATAAACGATAACTGTCCAATTTACTTTTATCTGATGCCTTGAATAGATGATCTAGGTTAGACTCGTAAGCACTCAAAAGTAGGTTTTAGCAGTAAAAACCTATGTAGTTGACAAGATGACTAGTTGAGGAAATTATTTGAAGATGAATGACCATGTGCTTAGATATATGTCTCTGTCTGTAATTATTTATGATATATGCTATGACTAAAGTAGAAGAAGGAAAAATCATTTGAAAAAAAATGAAAATAGTAGAAAAGAAGAATAATTTAAAAAAAAAATAAAGAAATAAACCACATATAACCGATAAGCGTGAAGCTACCCATATGCAAGTGTTAGGACCACCATGAGGAGAAATGCTACCTTAAAGGGCAGATGAGTTGAGATATAAAGGAAAAGAAAAGTAATACCATATCGAGCTTAATAGGCAAATACATAGCACTTTCGAGATATATAGGTTGGTTAGGCCCATCAGATCCCAATTTTTAATACGAAATCACCAAGTTGGCATACTTAGCAGTCTAGCTTTGACCGATCCTTTACACACACACAAACACTTGACTATAACTTAAATGAGTTATTCAAGAACTTGGATTTGGGTTGCGTAAGGTATTTGAATGTTCTTTGATTTCATTGGCAGACATTATTTGAGGACAATATTATAACTACCAGGATTATTTTATTTGTTTTTATTTTTTTCATGATTGCATATGCATGTGAATGTTGTTTGTGGGTGTCGTCGTTTTAAGCCCTCACGAGACTATAACTCATCCACTAGGGCCGTCTAGGGGTTTAAAGGATTTTTACATACGCTAAATGCAATCGGGATCCCTATGAAAGTGGCATAGGTTAATTAGTTTTGAGTTTGTTTATTTTATTTCTTATTTGTTTTGCTTTAGGACTAGCAAAATGTTAGGTTTGAGGGTGTGATGGGCGGCTACTATGCATATATTTCCCGCCCCTCTATCTTAATATTTTGTTTATTATCTCGAGCATTTTGAGTGTTTTGATGTATTTCAAGTGTATTTTACAGGCTAAAATGATATCAAGAATTAATTGGACGTAACGAGGGATGAAATGAAAAAATTGAAGCACATTTGGGATATATTTAAGAGTCAAAACATGTGTCCCGACACTGAAAGCACATCACGATGTGTGCAAGAAGAAAATCATGGTAGAGAACATGAAAGATAGTATGTCGTGATGCGCCGATTATTGCAAAAAGCATCGTGATGGGCTCCCGATAAGTGTGGTTTGTACCCACTTATTCCTTCATTCTTAGCTTACTATTTTGTAAGTTTTCGTATCATTTAATGTATTTTGTAGTTCTTTTATGTTTTATTTGTAGGAAGCATTGATACATGGATCTTGTGACATTTGTAGGTGATTTGGGACCATTCAGACGCATCGGAAGCATGCAAGAGAGGCAAGACGCGTGACCAGTGAAAAGAATCACTGGCGCCGCGGCGCCCAACTTCTTAGCATCGCGGCGCCTCCAGCGTTTCATACAAAAACCACTTTCCAGTGTCGCGGTGCCCCGCAGCGACCCAGAACACCAATTTTAGGGTTTTTAGATGCAAAAGTACCCCAAGGCCTTATTATAAATATATAAGTTCGTCCAAGACAAAAGATGGGAGGCTAATACACAGCACAAAACACAAAAACACATATTTTTAGAGATACAAGGAGTATGATTGAAGAGCAACAAGAGGAGACGAAGACGGTGACGTCCGAAGAGGAAGAGATTCAATTCGGGTTTTATCTTCTTATTTCTTTCTTAGAACTCTAATGATTTCCATTAGATTCATGACTTGTTTTGTTTTTTTTATTCTTAGTCATGAATTAACTCCTTAATACTGGAGAATGATGTAATTGATGCTTGAACCTTTGTATTGATTGTTAATTTTGTTATTAAGTTATATTTCAGTTTTTTTATATTCTTTTGAGTTTAATACTTCTTGGTTGCTGGTCACAATTTGAGATGATGCATGTTTAGAGTCTATCACTCGAGAGAGAGGATTTTGAATAAGATCTAGAGAATATGACTTGAGATTTTATAGAATTTGAGAGAATCTATAATTCCTTTGAAGTAGTTAATATAGAGTCACAAGACGTAATGAGTTGTTAATTACTAGATTTTTATAGGGATATCGAAATCTATAGTTGATAATATTTTCACTGTTACTCGAGAGATGGAGTGAATACTTGAGGATTCTTGACTTATAAACAATATAACTGAACAAGTTAATTGGCATGACAAATACATAAGGGATAGCTAGGTGAAATCAGACTCTAGAATCTCTATCGTATTAGTTCCTCCAATCTAAATATTTTTATATATTATTTATCTGGTTAAATCTTTATTATTTGTCTTCTAAATAAAGTTAGGATTATCAATCAATGTGGGTTCGACACTCTAAACTCATTTATACTAAAATTTGACATTGTACACTTGAGGTACGATATAAAATATCACAACAAGTTTTTGGCGCCGTTGCCGGGGATTGTTTGTTTAATTCATATTAATACTATTAACAAGTAATCTTAGCTTTAATTTAGATTTTTATTTTTTATTTTATTTTTTTGTTTGTATTTATTTTTTATTTTGTTTATTGATTTTTTGTCTTAGTGCTTCAGTGAATGTGAAGATCCACAAGTCTCGACTCGCTCCTGTTTGATCCTGAAATAGAAAGATTAGCGAAAAGACTAAGTAAAGAAAGAAAAATTGAAAAGGAAGCAGAGGAGGCTGAAAACAGAGAGAACAACCCACGCCAGGTTGCAATCAGAGATCACTTCAAGCCGGTCATTAATGATACTTATTCTGGGATTGTCCATCAACCAATCAATGCCAATAATCTTGAGCTAAAACCTGCATTGATCAACATAATACAAATGAATCAATATGGGGGTTCAGCTGTAGAGGATCCCAACATGCACTTAATGATATTTTCCTGGAGATCGCATATACCATAAAGATGAATGGTGTGAGTAAAGAGGCTATCAGGCTACGCTTATTCTCATTCTCTTTACGGGATAAAGCGTGGGATTGGCTTCAATCGATACAAATGAGAAGTATCATGACATGGCAGGATATGGCCACGAAATTTCTTGAGAGGTTCTTTCCATCAGCTAAATCAGCTCAACTGAGGGCAAAAATTAGTATATTTAAGCAGCTCGAGACTGAGACTCTGTATGATACATGAGAGCACTTTAAGGATCTACTCTGAAGATGCCCACAACATGATTATGCAGACTGGGTACAGATTCAGTTGTTCTCTAATGGGCTGAATAGTTCAAATAAAAATGTGGTTGATGTAGCAGCTGAGGGAGCCTTATTCAAGAAATCAGCTGAGGACGCATATAATGTGTTAGAAAACATGGTTATTAACCACTTTCAATAGCCAAGTGAATGTACTACGGTTACCAAGTGGCTGGAATATATGAAGTGGACCCTCTTGTGGCACTTACAGCTCAGATTTCCACCCTATCGACTCAAGTAGCAGCCCTGAAAAATCCACGAGTACAACCATCTATTGAATCAGCGGCAACTACAAATATGCTATTATTTGAAGGAAACCTGAACTTTGAGCAAGTCCAATATGTGAACAATCGGAACTTCAACAACTATAGAGGCAATCCTGTGCCTAACCGCTCATATGCTAATATAGAGAATACCTTGCAACCTTCATCGGGCTTTGACTATCAAAGAGCTGAGCAGAAATCTTCCTTGGAAGATTTCATGAGCACATTTGTTGCTAATACTTCAGTGAGGTTTGAGAAGAATGAATAAAGGCTGAACAATATTGAGACACATATGGAAAATATTGGGGCAACAATGAAGTCCTTAGAAACACAGATTGGGCATATTACTTCCTCTATGACCAAACAGTAGAGGTATTTGGATAAACTGCCACAGTCGCCAAGCTATCTTTTTCATGTCAAAGCAGTCAGTGGATACAAAAGAAGAAGCAACCATGACCATTTGGGTGGTTGCGTCTAGCTGAAGACGTTAAACTTAGCGCTAGCAGGGGGCAACCCTTGTATTTATTTTATTAGAATTTTCTTTATTTTTAATTTTATTTTTATTGTGTGCTATTTGTTTATTTATTCATTTTGCATGATATTTTTGCAGGTAGCACGAGACACACAAAGCCCGCACAACTAAATTCTGACCAGTATGAGCCTGATCAACTCTATGCATGGTATTGTTATTCCTTAATTTTGTTTCTTTATGTTTATCTTTCATTGAGGACAATGCAAGTTTTAAGTTTGGGGGTGTGTACATGTAGTGATAGTTCCTGCTATTAAAAAAAATAAAAAAAAAATTATTTTTGTCTTAGATAGTAAACCATAAGTCTAATGATGAATTTGTTTGCTTTAGATGAAATACTAGAAACGATATGTCCCAATTGATTTTCATCTGATGCCTTGAGTAGGTGATCCGGGTTAGACTCGTAAGCACTTAATAATAGGTTTTTAGCAATAAGAACTTAAGTAGTTGGCAAAGTGACTAGTTGAAGAAATTGTTTGCCGATGAATAACCGTTTGTTTAGATGTCTATCTCAATATGCTATTATTATGATGTATGGTATGATAGGAAAAAGAAACCATCTATAATCGATAAGCATGAAGCTACCCATGGGCGAGTGTTAGGACCACCACGAGGAGAAATGCTACCTTAAAAGGTAGGTGTGTTGAAAAAAAAATAAAAATAAATAAAAAAAGGAAAAAAGATGAAAAATCATACCATATTGGGAAAAGAAAGGCAAATGCAGAATACTTTTGAGATATCTAGGTTGGTTTGACCCATCGGATCTCAATTTTTTAGACGAAATCATTGAGTTAGCTTACTTAGGAGTTGAGCTATGAATGGACCTTTACACACACCCATTGTGATTCTGGCTTAGATGGTTTATTCAAGAATTTGGATTTGAGTCGCAATTACGTACTTTGAAAGTTCTCTAATTTCATTGATAAATATTCTTTGACGACAATAATATGTGTAACTATCGGGATTATTTTATTTTATTTTTATTTATTTTTATATTTTTGCATGATTGCGTGTTTGTAAATGACGTTTGTGGGTGTCGTCGTTGTAAGCCCTCACGAGACTATAACTCGTCCACTAGGGCCGCTTACGGGTTTAAAGGTTTGTTGCATATGCTAAATGCAATCGTGATCCCTACGAAAGTGGCCTATTTAATTTTGTTAATTTTATTTATTTAGTTTTTATTTTGTCTTTTGCTCGGGACTAGCAAAATCTTAAGTTTGGGGGGTGTTTGATAAGTGTAGTTTATACCCACTTATACCTACATTCTTAGCTTACTATTTTGTTAGTTTTCATATCATTTAATGTGTTTTGTAGTTCTTTTATATTTTATTTATAGGAAGCATTGATACGTGGATCTTGGGGCATTTGTACGTGTTTTAGGACCATTCAGACTCATCGGAAGCACGCGCCAGCGTTTCATACAAAAACCACTTTCCAGCGCCACAGTGCCCCGTAGCGACCCAGAACACCAATTTTAGGGTTTTTAGATGCAAAAAGACCCCAAGGCTTTATTATAAATACATAAGTTCATCTAAGACAAAAAAAAAAAAGAGGCTAATACACATCACAAAACATAAAACACATATTTTTAGAGATCCAAGTAGGAGGATTGAAGAGCAATAAGAGGAGATAAATGCGGTGACGTCTGAAGAGGAAGAGATTCAATTCGGGTTTTATCTTCTTGTTTCTTTCTTATAACTCTAATGATTTCCATTAGATTCATGACTTGTTTTTATTGTTTTATCCTTGGTCATGAATTAACTCTTTAATTCTGGAGAATGATGTAATTGATGTTTGAACCTTTATATTGATTGTTAATTTTGTTATGAAGTTATATTTCAGTTTTTTTTTATATTCTTTTGAGTTTAATGCTTCTTGGTTGCTGGGCACAATTTGAGATGATGCATATTTAGAATCTATCACTCAAGAGAGTGGATTTTGAATAAGATCTAGAGAATATGACCTAGGATTTTATAGAATTCGAGAGAATCTATAATTCATTTGAAGTCGTTAACATAGAGTCACAAGACGTAATGAGTTGTTAATTACTAAATTTTTATAAGGATATCAAAATCTATAGTTGATAATATTTTCACTGTTACTCGAGAGACAGTGAATACTTTGAAGGGGTTATTTAGGGGGTGAATCCGGTAACGCAGCGGAAGCGGTGAAAATCCGATTTTCAGATTTCAAAACTTTTTCTCGGATTAATTAATAAACATATTTATTTAATATTCCAATAATCAAATTATGAAAATAAATTCAATAAAACATTTTTAGGTGAATTTACCGAAATACCCTTGCTTTGTATTTTTGTCCGTTTTAGTCCGAAATTGATCCAATCAATTTTGAATGATTCTAAATCATTTCTAAGATGAACTTATGATGTTCAAAACATCAAAACACCAAAGGAACCAAAATCCCCAAATTCCTTATCAAGGCCGTGAGCCTCACTTGGTGCCCAATTTGACCATTTGGTCATTTCATGTCTCAAAACTCATCTAAATTAAATCCAATCAACATGAAACTTTGCATGCATCATATACACACCCAAATGCTCAACATATATGAAAACCCCCAAATTTGGAATTAGTTAAAAACCCTAAGTTTTCAATTTCCTCAAATTGGACAAATTAGACCAAATACATTAAATCAATTACTTCAATCATCATTCTTCCATCCAATTCAAGTCTCAACACAATGAAACAACTCAAGATCAAATCTAGGTCATTTAAGAGTGGGTCAACAACTCTAGATTAGCAACATGGTTTCATAAACCTTAAAAGAATGTTTACAACTACACTAGTTACAAACTTCCATCATCATACATGCTTTACACCTTCACCAAAACTTCCATCAACAAAAACCACAAAGAACAAGAAGGAAATAACTTAAGGATATCATATATTGAAGCCTAGATCCTAAGGAACAATTTCCTTACTAATAGTAAGTTGGAAAAAACTTACTAAAATCAAGCTTTCCTTTGATCTTTCTTTCTTTCTCAAGCTTCCTTTAGGTTTCTTCAATGGTGTTTGTTTTGATAAAGTGTATTAGGTTAACAATTAAATGAAATGAAAAACAATATATACTTGTTACATTTCCACCTTGGCCGAAATTCAAAGCCAAAAACAAGAAATTGTAATTTCAATTTCATTTCAATTATCATTATATCAACTTGCACAAATATCTTATAAACTACTTTATTAGATATTTATTTAAGTCAACAAAAGCAACTAACATCATTTACTTTAAATATCCTAATGTAAAATATTTATATTTTAATTAATTTAATAATTTAACAATTAAATAATAATTAATTAATCAAATACAAATATATATTAAATATATATATAATATTTACTTTAAATATTAAAATCATATATTTATTTAGGATATAAGTCAAATAACTCATTTTGAATATTAATTAATATGTATTTAAATTAATCAAGTATTAAATGTAAATACACAATAATTAAGCAAATGACTATCTAGTCCTTTTAACACGTATCTTGCGTTTAACCTTTAAACGACTTTATAAATAATCAATATTATTTATTTATGTTGCTCTAGTGCTCAACGAGTATGCTTCATTATTGAGACTCTCTAGGTTCAGGTATATCCGTCACGAAATCAAATTTCGTGTCCACAATCTATCCACCCGTAGATTATGACGATCACGGATAATCTCGTTGAACCATACAGGTCGAGGTCATGGCAAATGTATAATTCCTCCGTCACAGGTATCCGGATAAGTCCCAGAGATATAGATGTAAACGCCAAATCTCTATCGGGATTATCCAGTCGACTATTCTATTAGCAATCTCAAAAAGAATGTTTAGAACTAGCTTCTAAACTTTACCACGGGCCCATGGTTTTATCTGATTGCTAATCATATGGACTACCTATGCTCTGATACACAGAACTGACGGATCTTATCTTGATACTCATAGGACACCCTGAGGATCTATCTACACCCAACGAACAGGCGGAGGTCTGATCTAAATAGATCGGTGACGTGACTGCCGTCTAAGTGTAGAAGATGTCTCATATGCCCACAATGGCATCTCAAGTCTAAGAATCACAAGTGCTACTCAACCCAAGAAGATTCTTATTGACGCTGGTGTACCATCCATTAAGAATCTTCGGTGAGTCGTTCAGTGTTTATCCGCTATAAACACCTACACGTCTATACTAGTCTCCAACACTAATGGTTCATTGAGAAACCATTGGAATCATATATTCCAGTATACGACATGTACCGGTCTCAACGGGTTTACTATACTGACCAAGTAGTGTAAACCTTGACCAGGAACTGTCTGAGAATGACAACGTCATGATACTTCTCAATGTCCGTTGCGACGCTTTTGCAACTGTATCATGACTAATCATTCTCGGGTCATTACGTCTTTACCATATAGAAAGATAGATTATATTATAGAAACTGCATATATTATTCATAATAATAATGTTTTACAGAAGTATTTAACAGAAATACAACCGGGAATTGGCGCTCTGAGCACCAACCCCAACAAAATCTCCCACTTGCTCTAGTGCCAATATCGATTGTATCTAATACCCATCGACTCCACGTGTTTATCAAACAGCTTCGGAGGTATGGCCTTCGTCAGCGGGTCTGCTACATTATCTTCACTCGGTACCTTGTACACGACAATATCCCCTCGCGACACGATCTCTCGAATGATGTGGTACTTGCGTTCCACATGCTTCGACTTCTGATACGCCTTCGGTTCCTTTGCTTGCGCAATGGCTCCAATATTATCACAGTATAACGGAATCGCATTCTCGATACTTGGGACAACTCCCAATTCTGTGATAAAGTTCTTTATCCACACAGCCTCTTTTGCAGCTTCAGAAGCTGCAATATATTCCGCCTCAGTGGTGGAATCAGCTGTCGATCCCTGTTTGGAACTCTTCCAACAAACTGCACCTCCGTTAAGGGTAAAGACAAATCCAGATGTAGACTTTCTATCATCGGGATCCGATTGGAAATCGGAGTCTGTATACCCATTAACCTGCAGTTCGTTTCCTCCATATATAATCAACTTATCCTTAGTACCTTTAAGATACTTTAGGATATGTTTAATGGCCATCCAATGGTCATTACCTGGATTGGACTGATATCGACTAGTTACGCTAACAGCGAAACTGATATCAGGCCTCGTACATAACATGGCATACATTATGCTACCCAAACATGAAGCATAAGGTTGGTTAGACATTCTAACCTTCTCATCTTCTGTTTGTGGACACATCTTCTTGGAAGATGAATCCCATGTCTGAACGGTATGTTTGCTGTCTTACAGTTACCAAAGCTATACCATTCAAAGATCTTATCTACGTACGTTGATTGGGATAACCCAATCAGCCTCCTTTGTCTATCTCTATAGAGTTTTATCCCTAAAACACAGGAAGCTTCTCCCAGGTCCTTCATGGAGAAATTCTTACAGAGGTACGCTTTCACGCTGTGCAACATACCTAAATCATTCCCAATGATTAGGATGTCATCAACATATAGGACTAAAAATACGACCATGCTCCCACTGGCCTTCTGATACACACAGGATTCTTCCGAATTCTTGAGAAAACCAGACGATCTAATAATCTCATCGAATCGAAGATTCCAACTTCGTGAAGCTTGTTTAAGTCCATAAATGGACTTCTTAAGCTTACATACCATGCCCGAGGTTTCGCTGGATGTGAAACCTTCCGGCTGTTCCATATAGATTTCTTCATCAAGAAATCCATTTAGAAAAGCCGTTTTGACATCCATTTGCCAAATCTCGTAGTCATGATACGCAGCTATAGAAAGCAAAATCCGGATAGACTTAAGCATTGCTACCGGCGAAAAAGTTTCATCGTAGTCGACGCCAAGTCGCTGCGTGTAACCTTTTGCTACCAGTCGGGCCTTGTAAGTTTCAACCTTACCGTCAGGCCCGCGCTTCCTCTTGTAAACCCATTTACAACCGATAGGAACAATTCCTTCGGGAAGCGGAATCAAGTCCCAAACTTGATTTTCATGCATTCACCGAAGATTCTTAATGGATGGTACACCAGCGTCAAAAAGAATCTTCTTGGGTTGAGTAGCACTTGTGATTCTTAGACTTGAGATGCCATTGTGGGCACATGAGACATCTTCTACACTTAGACGGCAGTCACGTCACCGATCTATTTAGATCAGACCTCCGCCTGTTCGTTGGGTGTAGATAGATCCCCAACATACTTGAGGATTCTTGACTTATAAACAATATAACTGAACAAGTTAATTGGCATGACAAATACATAAGGGATAGTGATCAGTGAAATCACACATGTAACGCAAGCGCACGTATCGCTCAAGTAATATAAAAATCGATCCCACGAGGACTTATTTTCTATTGTTGTTATTAATTATTGATTCTATTTATTTATAGGTATCCAATTAAAGGGAGAAGAGAATGATTGTTTGATTGGTTGGTTGAATGTGGATTTGCTAAATAAATAAATAAAAACACAAAAGAAAATACTAAGGAAAATAAACAAAAGACACAAACATTTAGGGTTATGATTCCACACAATATTATTCTAATGATGAATTGATTCTCTTATATATGTGTAATAAATCAGTTTGCTAACCTGGAACACGAAGATATGCAAAAGCCTATTCTGATGGTCAGATGCAAACACCGAAAATAACCCAATTAATCATATTCTTATGTTAACCAAGTTATCTGAATTCATTAAGTTCAAGTTCCAATTATGGCTACCCCCGCCCGACAGGTATATTCCTATCCTGTAAGGAAATCTACCTAAGAGACTTTTACCCCAATGTGAGATCGTGAGCTATTGAATCTAAAGCTGAAACCTAAAATCGATTTTCTAAGTTCATTTTTAAGTTTACCACATCAATCTTATTGGTGATCAAGCAACAAAAAACATTAAGATTAAAATTTAATAAACAAGCCTAGAGTATCGCACATAATATAAATTAAATCAATTATTAAACTTGTGAATATTGTGCTTCTTCACTTCCCTAGAATAAAAATAAAATACTGGGGTTAGAGGATCCACCTTTAATATTTCAAATATAGAAATCTCACTTTTTTATAATATAGAAATTGTCAATGTTATCCAATTAAGTCAAACCAGCCATAAAGGCGGTGTTATTATTTATCCATAAACCAGCCATATATGTGGTAATCATCTGTCACCTAAAGACCGACAATATAGGCGGTGTCACATTATGTCAAATAATTAAAACCAACCATTAAGGTGGTATCAACTCTAATACATATTATTAAATTATAATTTCCATATTATAAATTAAATGAGATTAATCTACCTTATCATATTAAAGGTTTCACCCTTCCCCCAGCGGAAATTAACTACTAAACATAAAAGAAAGTAAAAACACACAAACTATTAAATGGCTTGGTATTTATGGGTAAAATTTTGCCTCCACCAATTTCTCCTCCAAACATGGCACAAAACATGACAGCAAATCCTCCACCAAACATACAAGCATGTTTGGTGGAAGTTTGACAATTTTCATATTTATTTTTTTTTACTTTTTTTTTTGTTTTGAAAATGACTTTAATAATTACACATAACCCACTTGCGGATGTTTTATCAATTTTGGTCATGACAACTTCAGAATTCGAAATTATTATAAACGTCAAAGCTGTAGATCTTTGAGTCTTCTTTAATCTGGAACTTGAATCACCTCAATCCGATATCGGAGTAGAAAGTTATGGCCAAAATACGAAACTACGCAAAGTTGAAATTTCCGAAATTGTAGTTCGTTAGAACGCCATTTCAAGTTTCCAATCTCTAAAATCCAAATGTCAAATCTAGTTTTTGCCCTTATTTATTCCATATTCCGCCCTAATTGATTCCATTGACTCCCGATTTTATTTTATCTGCAAAATAAACTAAAACACATGAAAACGTTCATAAAACCCGAGAAACCATACAAAATATTAGGTCAAAATGGTGGTAAATAGTGATATATTTTCCGCTCATCACACCCCCAAACCTAACATTTTGCTAGTACTCGAGCAAAATAACAAAATAAAATGAAATAAAAAACTTTAAAAATAAAATTAAACTAAACCACTTTTGTAGGGATCACAGTTGCATTTAACGTATGCAACAAGCCTTTAAACCCTTAGGTGTCCCTAGTGGATGAGTTGTAGTCTTATGATGGCTTACAGTGACAATACCCACAAACGTCAATGAATTGCACACAAAAGCAAAAGGACAAAAAGGAAAGAAACAAATAAAAGAAAAGAAAATAATAGCTATATATACAATATCCTCGGAGAATGTCTAGCAACAAAGTTAAATGAATCTTCAAAATGCAAACTACAACTAAAATCCCTTACTTTGAACAAATTATCTAAATCAGACTTTGAGTGTGTGTGTGAATAGCCCTGCAAACAACTTCGATTCTAAGTTATTAACTATGTGAGTTTGTCTCAATTCTCAGTAGTTAATGGGTCAAACCAACCTAATTATCTAAAATTATTTTGTCTACTACAATATGGCAAAGTGAGGTATGTGATTTTTGTTGTTGTAACATCTTTAATCCATGTAATGAGCTTTAGGCCAGTGACTCCCAAACTAGTTGGCTTTAGGGCACTAGGTGTTAAGACACCCCTACGGGCTTAATTACTCGGATCTCATATGTCTTTTTTTTTTATATATATATAACATCTTCAATCCATGTAGCGAGCTTTAGGTCAGTGACTCCCAAACCAGTTGGCTTTATGGCACTAGGTGTTAAGACACCCCTATATACATAATTACTCGGATCTCAGATGTTATTTATTAATATACACTGTTTTTTTTATCATCATTACTCACATAAAAAATAGCTGCAGACAGAAACAGATATTCAGGCAAACGGTCATTCATCAACCACCGATTATTTTAACTAGTCACTTTGTCAATTCCTTATTATCTAAGTGCTACAGAACTATTTTTTAAGTGCATATGAGTCTGACCTAGATATTAGGTTCAAAGTATAGGATAAAAGTGAAATAACCATTTATCATTTCCTAGAACTTTTTACTAAGATAAACAATCTCATCATTAGACTATATATATATATATATATTTTTAAATAAAGCATGCAGAAATTAAAACACACAAAATATGCAGAACACACGACATGCAGAGAATAAAAACATACAGGAAAGAAAAAATTTGACGAAGAAAACAAATAAACATAAACAACTTCACCCTCAAACCTAAACCTAGCATTGTCCTGAATGCATTACAAAACAAAAGAAGGATAAAAGAACAATGTTACCATGATTTCTTTTAGGGGCCATTCAACTTCTCTTTTTTTTGGTAAAATCGAGTCATGTGACGAATATATCCACTAGGACGTGTATCAAGAGTTAACTCCTTACTCTGTCGTCTCTATTGAATTGACTTTTTAATTTCGCGATTTTGTCAAACTTTATTCCGTGATAACCTCGTTTTCACTGGTTTTTTTTGCTTTAAGTGCTCCGTCTATATTTTTTCCTGCAAAAATAACACACAAAATTTTAAACTCTACAACATGTATACACAAAATAAAAAAATTTAAATTTAAATGAAAATAAAAATTTTGAATGGGTTGCCTCTCTACTAGCGCTAAATTTATCGTCTTCAGCCAGACGTGACTGAAGTCCATCCGTCAAGGAGGTTTCAGCATGGTTTTGGATGTCCGATTAAAGATAATCCAATGAGCGTTGCTTTTGAAAGGTCTCTTCCAACAGTAAAGTGGCAAAAAGAATTTTGTCTCATTCAGTGCTTGTACCACCTTTCTTTGTCGCTCCAGTGGTTACTGAAAGAAAAGAAAGAAAATCAGGAGGTCTCGTATGGTGCTTGACTTTGAATAGAAGTTCCATTCTGTCAAGCTTTTGGGCGGTGTCTTTGATTTTTACTCCCCAACACAGTGATGTTTCTCCTGAATGCATGGGATCTTCAATATGGTCAGACATTTGCTTCTCCATTTGTTCTTCATCTTGCTCCATATTTTCTTCACAAATGTATTTTAAGATTTCTTTGTTCAGCTCTTCATCGGTCATCTGTGAAATGCATGCTCCATATGTGTCAACCTGAGGATGTAAAGATATGTCTGATTGTAGATTTTTATCCTCTGTGGTTGGTATGAATGGTTCGGGTAGCTCTTCTTCAAACATCAGTGCAATACATGCTCCAAGATCATCATTTTGAGGATGCCGAGTTTCATCTTCACTTGTAGGTTGTACAGATAGTTTTGCTATTTGTTCTTCCTCAGAGTTCGATGAATAATCAAGATCAAATTGAGATTCTGCTGGTTCGGGCTCCTGAACTGATACCTCAGATTCTTGATACTGCTCAGCCTCTTCCTCTGTTAAGTTGTCATCGTGAAATGCTTGATATTCGAAGGCTTCATCAGTTTCATCTGAAAATGTTTCGTGAGGTATGTAGCTCTGGTTTTCTGTTAATTGTCTCGTTTGATCTGTCATTCTTTGTATGGATGCTGTTTGATTTTCTATTTGACTATGAAACATTTCAGCCATTCCATCCAACTTTTCGTCTTGTTTCTTGAGCCAATCTTTGAGCATGTCAATCACCTAATCTTCCTCTGATAGTTCTAGTTCTTGATGAAGATCGTAGGAGGATAATGGATAAGATGGAAATAAGATTCAGTGAAATATGCTGGTTCATCATACCATGAAAGATTTTGATAGTTCTGCCACCCTGAATTGTAGAGGTATATGCATTGATCGCTTGGGTGGTTTACCATCACAAATTTCACATCTCCCCATTGCGTTATGAAATGGTTGGGCAAATGTTGTGTTGGATGGCTCTGACATCCATGGATAGTTATTGGGTTGGACAACAGGCTCAGAAAACCTGACTTGTTGCTCCCTGATTTGGGGTGTATCATTTCTTTGTAAAGCTCGTAATTCTTCCATCGTCCAATAATGTTCCATTTTCAACCACCTGAAAAATAAAAGAAAGAAATAAAAAATTACAGATAAAAAGTAAAGAAAATTAGATACAAGTAAAATAGATAACTTCAAAATTAATAACTCAAAAAACATAAGTCCCCGGCAACGGCGCCAAAAACTTGATCGGTGGTATCACACACGTAACGCAAGCTCACGTATCGCTCAAGTAGTATAAAAATATCGATCCTACGATGACTTATTTTCTATTGTTTTTATTAATTATTGATTCTATTTATTTACAGGTATCCAATTAAATTGAGAAGAGAATGATTGTTTGATTGGTTGGTTGAATGTGGATTTTCTAAATAAATAAATAAAAACACAAAAGAAAATACTAAGGAAAATAAACAAAAAACACAAACATCTAGGGTTATGATTCCACACAATATTATTCTAATGATGAATTGATTCTCTTCTATATATGTGTAATAAATCAGTTTGCTAACCTGGAACACAAAGATATGCAAAAGCCTCTTCCGATGGTCAGATGCAAACACCCAAAATAACCCAATTAATCATATTCTCATGTTAACCAAGTTATCTAATTCATTAAGTTCAAGTTCCAATTATGGCTACCCCCGCTCGACAGGTATATTCCTATCATATAAGGAAATCTACCTAAGAGACTTTTACCCCAAGGTGAGATCGTGAACTATTGAATCTAAGGCTGAAACCTAAAATCCTTTTTCAAGTTCATTTTAAGTTTACCACATCAATCTTATTGGTGATCAGGCAACAAGAAGCATTAAGATTAAGATTCAATAAACAAGCCTAAAGTATCACACATAATATAAATTAAATCAATTATTAAACTTGTGAATATTGTGCTTCATCACTTCCCTAGAATAAAAATAAAATATTGGGGTTAGGGGATCCACCTTTAATATTTCAAATGTAGAAATCTCATTTTTTTATAATATAGAAATTGTCAATATTATCCAATTAAGTCAAACCAGCCATAAAGGCGGTGTTATTATTTGTCCATAAACCAGCCATATAGGCGGTAATCATCTGTCACCTAAAGACCAACCATATAGGCGGTGTCACATTATGTCAAGTAAATAAAACCAGCCATTAAGGCGGTATCAAGTTTAATCCATATTATTAAATTATAATTTCCATATTATAAATTAAGTGAGATTAATCTATCTTATCATATTAAAGGTTTCACCCTTCCCCCAACAGAAATTAACTACTAAACATAAAAGAAAGTAAAAACACACAAACTATTATTACTAAAAATAAAAATACATAATTAAAATATAGAAAATAAACACACAATATACAATCCTCAAGTTCCTTAATAGAAACCCTAAGGAAAGTATGAAATTTACAAATTAAATGGCTCGGTATTTATAGGCAAAAATTTGCCTCCACCAATTTCTCCACAAATTTCTCTACCAATTTCTCCACCAAACATGGCACCAAACATGGCACAAAACGTGGCAGCAAATCCTCCACCAAACATGCAAGCATGTTTGGTAGAAGTTTGACAATTATCATTTTTTATTTTATTTTACTTTTTTTTTTGAAAATGACTTTAATAATTACACATAACCCACTTGTGGATATTTTATCAATTTCGGTCATGAAAACTTCAAAATTCGAAATTATTATGAACGTAAACGTTATAGATCTTTGCGTCTTTTTTAATCTGGAACTTGAATCACCTCAATCCGATATCGGAGTAGAAAGTTATGGCAAAAATACGAAAATAACGCAAAGTTAAAATTTTCAAAATTGTACTTCGTTAGAATGCCATTTCAAGTTTTCAACCTCTAAAATCCAAATGTCAAATCCAATTTTTACCCTTATTTGTTCCATATTTCATCATGTTTGATTTCATTGAGTCCCGATTTTATTTTATCTGCAAAATAAACTAAAACACATCAAAACGTTCATAAAACCTGAGAAACCATACAAAATATTAGGTCAAAAGGGCGGTAAATAGTGATATATTTTCCGCTCAACAGATAGTTAGGTGAAATCAGACTCTGGAATCTCTATCGTATTAGTTCCTCCTATCTAAATATTTTTATATATTATTTATCTAGTTAAATCTTTATTATTTGTCTTCTAAATAAAGTTAGGATGATCAATTGTAGTATTTAGTGCGAGTTAACACAATCCATGTGGGTTCGACACTCTAAACTCATTTATACTAAAACTTGACACCGTACACTTGCGGTACGATATAAAATATCACAACAGCTCCCATGGGAAATGCATTTTCAGCTCATCCAGAATCTGATTTGTGGCCAGGAAAGACCCCTGAACCTCCTATGTAAACATAAGTTCATCCCAAGACCAAAGAAAAGTCTCATAATATAATTTTAGAGTCTCAGAGCATAGAAGAACGCCTAGAGTAAGGCAATGACGAGTGCTTCAACTGGTGCTGTAGATTAAAGGCGAAGACTGTAAACAAAAGTTTATTTCTTCTATTTTCTCTATGTCTTTTTCTTTTATGAGTTCTTGGGTTGTTACAATGATTAGCTCAATTTTATTGAATATTATGAGTATCTAATTCATTAATTTTGGGGTTGTAATGGATCCCAAGCTCATGTTTATTAATTAATTTACATATTTTTATTCTTTTGGATTATTTATTTATTATTTATTATTCTTTGTGCTTTGAATGCATATTTTATTCATTTGGCCAACAATAAAATAGACATGGTAAATCCTTAGGAATTCGACGAAGGGGATTTGGGTTAGCCGTGGGAACAATAGCGTGTGATCTTATTCGCTGAATAGATTTCCCTACATGATAGACATATACCTAAAGGGCACACGTAGCCAAGATTAGAACATGGCCTTAATGATTTCGGTTTAATTTAATTAACATAGACATATAGTAAATTGATTTATTATAAATATATTTACATGACCATCGAAAGATGCTTGTGAATAATTTAGTGTTCTAAGTTAATAATTAGTAACGACAACCCAACTGAATGGAAAATACATAGACTAATTATTTGCGTGTTAGATGAAATTACAACCCTATGTTCTTCTCGCATATAAAGTTTATCTCCAAATTATTGTTTTTTCTTTATTTAATTTCTATTAAATAATCAAATCTCCCTCACAATTAATAGTTTAGATTAAGTTAAGTAAGTTAGTTTTAATATTAATAGGAGAATAAGTTCATGTGGGTACGATATCCGACTATTATAAAATTAACTGAAAGATTAAATAAAGAACAAATAATAATTTTGTGATAAATTTTATATGAGAGAAGATCATAAGGTTGTAACTTCACCTAAGCACGCTAATAATAGGTTTATGCACTTTTCATTCAATTGGGTTGTTGTTATTAATTATTAACCTAGAACGCTAACTTATCTACAAGCCTCTTTCGATGGTTAGGTAGAAATATTCAACTTAAACCAATTAACTATATGTCTGTTTTAATTAATTTTAACCAAATTAATTAAGGTCAGGTTCTAATATTGGCTATGCTTGCCCTGCAGGTATTTGTCTATCCTGAAGGGAAATCTATTCCGCAGAACTAGATCACGCGCTATTATTCCCAAGGCTTAATCCAAATTTTCTCTGTCGAGTTCCTAATGATTTACCATGACTATTGTAGTATGGCTAGACAAATAAAATATGCAATCAAAGCATATATAATAATAAATAATAAATAACAAATCCAAGAGAATAAAAATATACAATTCAATTAAATATTGTGTTTAAGATTACAACCCTAGAGTAATGATTTAGCTACTCATGATATTAAATAAACACGAGTTAATCATTATAGATACAAAACAAGGACTCATAAAAGATAAACGAGAGAGAAATGGATGAAAGAACTCTCATTTGCAGTTTTCGCCTTCAATCTCTAGCACCAGTTCAAGTACTCGTATTTGCCTAACTCTAGGCATTTTTCTATGTTATGAGACTCCAAAATTATGCTATGAGGCTTGATAATAGGTTTTGGGATGAACTTATACTTATATAGGAGGTATGGAGGATCTTTCCTCATCAAAAATAGGATTCAAGATGAATTAGGAACGAATTAGCTGTGTTGCGACGCGCTCATGCGCGTCGTAACGAGAATGGGTAACATTGGCGCTCGCGACGTGCCTCAATTCCTCCATTCTGGATGACTTTTGTTCTTCAGCACGTCAAGACGCGCTGTCCAGCATCGGGACGTGCGTTTTGACTCTGAAATAAGGCCGATTTGTTCCGTATTTTGCCATTTTCATTCCTTTTGAGTCTGTTGCGTCTTGATATTATTTTAACCTGTAAAATACACCCAAAACATATCAAAATACTCATAAAACTCGAAATACCACACAGAACATTAAGACAAAGGAGCCGGAAATATATGCATATTAACCGCTCATCAATTATATTAGATTAATAAGTTTTCGGAAATATTTGGACAGCTTTAGGATGTCAGTGTTTATTTTGCGTGTGTTAGCTCATTCGAATGGAATTGTCTTGAGCGTTCATATAGCATTCTTCGGAATCGTTCGAACACATTTTTCAAAGAGTTGGCATGTGAAGTTCATTCATAAACACGTTCGATGGCTTAGTGTCTATGAATGCACATTCGAAGGAGGTTCAAATACGTATGCGATCTTATCAGTTTCATGCATAATATGGAGTCTATTTGGCGAATGTTGCTTGATGTGGGTTTAAAGAATTCTTCAAGGGATTACTATATAGGGGGTAAGAGTAGTAAATATTTTACTTAGGTCTATATCATCATTTTAAATTTCTTCTGTACTTGTGAATTTAAGGTGGTAGTCAATGTCTAAAGTAGTTTTTCAGTATTCGCATCAATAAAATTATTGTGTTGATTTATTACTTTCGTTATTTGTTTTACTTTAACTAATTGTAGCTTCCTTTTGATTAGATTTAATAGTGTATATATTTATCCATTAAGGACTTGTCAAAACCTAACACAAGTGCTTAAATATGATTGAGACTTTCTCTTATGTTTTCAGTCAAAATTTGAATAAAATATAATTATTTTGTGATTTAGATGAATATAGTTTTTGTGAAAGTTTTCACATTAAATGAGTAATTATAAAAACGATCAGAGTAAGTGGCAAGACAGAAAAAATAGTTTGTGAAAAATGACAGTAAAACTCATTTGTGGTTTAGTATTATACCATGAGTCGTGAAAACTTTTATCATTTCATCATTCACACTACTCATTCTCTGAGTTTATCTCCAAGTGATCAGCTGATAGGGCAGCAATGTGGACTTAAGCTGGAACTTTAATATGATATGATTGTTGTCTGCTTCTTGACGTCCATTATCATCATATTCAACAGATGTTCATCCAACAAACAATTATGTCAATAAAACAGAATCTGAATTAATATATTATTTCAGTGAGATTTCATAAATATGATAGATATTCTTCATTTTATAGTGGGATCGGGGATAAAATAAAATTATGTTATTAATAAATCAAATTTTTCATTAATTTATAAAATACATTTTAATAAATTTTTAGATTGAGCGAGAATAGTCAATGACTTCGAAATAATCATTATTAACGTTGTAGTTTGTTGTTAATTCTGCAAAATTATATGTATTACCCTAGGTGTAGTAGGCCTTAATCCTATAATTTCAATTAGATTAATCATATCATCCTTTATATAAGAAATCGTAGCCCCTTCTTATTTGTCAATATAAACTAGCTTGTCTATATAACTGATTTTCCTCAGGTGAAAAGCTTGTCTTCATTTTGCCAATCCGTGCGGGAGTAAATGGAAAATCAGAAGAAATTAGGTCAAACAATGAAGCAAGGGCACAGCAGTGCAAGAAGCAACAGGAATTTGATAGAAAGAAACCGAAGAATTCTCATGAAAAATCTCTTGGCCAGGCTCTTTGCTCTCATTCCCACCACTCAAAAGTCCAAGGTACGCATAATAAATATAAATAAATATATATATATATATATATAAAACCTAATAAACTCCTAAACACCACACACACAAACACACATACGTGTATATAAAACTTTCCACAAATACAAATTATCAATAAAATAGGCTTGTTTTTCTTGACTATAAAGAGGAATCTTGTAGGTGTTGGTACCTGAGTTACTGGACCAAGCCACAGCTTACACAAAGCAGTTGCAGGAAAGGATTGAGAAAATGAGAGAGAGAAAGGCACTATTGAAAGATTACAGAAAATTTGAACCCGTAATTGATATAAAATCTTCGGATTCTACTCTGGAAGTTACAATAATGTGTGGGTTAGAGAAAAACTTTGGTTTGCATCAAGTCATTAGGGTTATGGAGCAAGAAGGAGCTGATGTTGTAAGCACTACTTACCACAACGCAGGTGACAGGATTCTGTATACAATTTATTCTAAGGTATAAATCTATCATTAATTTTCCAACCAACGTAGTAAAAGTTTATAATTTTTCATCCGGAAACTAGCAAAAATTTATCAAATTTTCTACCATGAAAATGGATATACTTTTCAAACTTCATGTAGAAAAATTAATAATTTAAAAAATGTTGTGATATTTTTTAATTTTTGTCTAATTTCCGATGGAAATGGGATAATTTTCCTTTTTTTTTTTTTAAATAAAGATTAAAGAACGTTTGAATGAATTGTATTTCTTGTGCATACGATTAATAATTGATAAAGTTAATTTTATTTTGCAGGCTGTCAGTACCAGAATTGGAATAGAGACTTCAAGAGTGGACGACAGATTGAAGAAACTAATTACATAGACTCAGTTTCTACTTTGAGTAATAGCTTATGAACCCCTATTATAAGGAGCTTGTATGACGAACTAATAGATTATAAACCTAGTTTATAAGGATCTTGTATAAGAAATTTCTGAAGCGGTTCGCACCTATGCATGGTTTAAGCTATTGTTTGGTATTACTGTATAAGCAGTTTTAGGTATTATCTGTTGGATAAATATTTGTAAAAATTAAGGTTATTTAATCATTGTCGAGCCATTCAATGTCTTCGTTTAATTCAATAACTTGTTAAAATATATTTTATAAATTAATGAAAATTTTAATTTATTAATGAGATGATTTTATTTTATCTTCTGTTCTTACTATAAATTAAAAAATATTTATTTTTTTTTATGAAAATTTCACTGAATTAATATTATGACTATCTTTCGTTTGATGAAAATCTGTTGAATATGATGATAATGAAGGTCAAGAAGCAGAGCAACAATCATATCATATTAGAGTTCGAGCTTAAGTCTACATGGCTGCAGCATCAGCTGATCTTTTGGAGATGAAGTCAGGGAATGAGCAGTGCGTGAATGATGGAATGATGATGTTGAAAATGACAAAACATGTATGCTGAATGTGACCCATGTGTGATTCCCAATCAAGGATTATGATCAACATGGCAGCTACACCTGCCCGCGGTTTCGGAATTGAACCGTAAAAATACGTTTCCGGTTCCGAATCGAAATTGAAACCGGCGGTTCCGCACCAAAACTACAAAAATACTTAATAAAATTAGTTTTAATTTGAAAAAAAAATATATTAAAAGGGCTTGGACTTATTTTTTAAAAATAAAAAATAAATTGAGTTGCCTATATATCCTCTAGGATCTAGAGGAATCAAAGCCTATGTAGTTCTTTTACCTTTTGATGAATTTTAATAACCCCTTTACGATTTTACCTTAATCATCGTTGTCATTGTCGGATGTCATCATTCCTTCTTTTGTTGTTAAATCATATAAATCTTCAATTCTTTGTTGTTGTATTTCTTGTTGTCGTAATTCTGCTCTCGTCCAATCGTTCAAACAAGCTTGAGTAATTGCATTTCACTATATAGTCACCACCTTCCTGTAGCTCCTTTGTGAAGTGAATTATGAAAATATCAGAGCCATGATTATTTTGTACTCCACCAAGAAATTGGCTCTCCTGAGTAGGGAAATCCATGCTCATGCACATCTATTGTTGGATTCTGACTTACACTTGATATTTTAGTAATTTGTAATAAATAAACTAATAGTGAGAAATTTAGATAGTATTTGAGAATTTAAATAATAATATAGAGTAATTGAGAATTTGATAAGAAATTAAGAGAGTATAATTGTAGATAGAAATTGAAAATAGAGAGAAGATTGAGATTGAAGAAAATATTGTTGAGAAAACAATGAATTAATGTGTGTATTTATAGGGGTGGCAAAACGAATTAACGAATCGAATTCGTGTCGGATACTAAACGAATCGAATCATAATGTACTAAATTCAAATTCGATTCGTTTATTAAACGAATCCAGTTATTAGGATTCAGATTCGATTCATTTAATAAACGAATATTCGTATTCTATTCGTATATCGTTTACATAAAATTAAACGAATCGAATTTAGTATTCGTTTGATAAACGAATATTCGCATTCGATTCGTTTACACCAATTAAACGAATCGAATTTTGTATCCGTTTAATAAATGAATATTCATATTCGATTTGTTATTCGTTTAATAAAAATTAAATGCAAAATATCAGTTAGTTTTTAGGGTATAAGTAGTTAATCACTAAAAATAACTTTCCTGTTAAATATTTTTGTTCAAAAACTTTAAGGATAAATTTGTAATATAATTAAACGGAAACTAAACGAATTGAATTCAAATTTGAATCGTTTATGATTCATTTAATAAACGAATTTTAAACGAATAAATGAATTGATAATCTCAAATTCGGATTCGATTCGTTTATATAGATAATCTCAAATTCACATTAAACAAATCGAATCGAATTGACACATTTATTACACGAATCTATTTTTCCAAACTCATATTCGCTTTAAAACGAATCGAATCGAATAAATAAACGAATTCTGACCCAAATTGCCACCCCTAGGTATTTATAGAAAAAATTAAAAAAAATTATTGAATTAAAAAATAATTGAGCACGGTCGAATTCAACCAAGATTGTTGGCTGAAATCAGTCTTGTCTTGGCTGAAATCAGCCAGTGACCGTTGGAGATAATTTTCTTAAAACTTTTTTACAGTTTCGAACCGAAACCGCCAGTTCGATTCCAGGAACTGACGGTTCCTGATTCTATTTCTAATGGAACTGGAACCGAACCGGATTTTTCCGGTTCTTGCCGAACCGGAGGTCCCGATATTTCCGGTTCCGGTTCGGTTCCACGGTCGAGTCTAATGGCAGCAACCAAAATACAGTGAAGCCACAAATTTTGTTTAGGTTGGATTAAATTACTTCTTTTAAATATGATATTATCTCAACAATAATTATTTTAAATAAATTTTAATTTTTTTCGAGTGACGATTTCGTTATCTTTTAATAAATATTTCATCTCACAAAAAGTTCTGTTCAGAATATAATGAAGAATGTTGGTAATAAATTTAAATTTTATTCACGAAAGAATATGAAGATTTAATTCTAATGAAGCCAAATAAAATGATTTTTGAAAGAAATTATATATATTAGTTGTCATCAGTTTCGGATTTATATTATCTGTTCTTACCCTTTCAACCCCTTTTTTACAATTTTTTGTTATTTTTCTTAGCCCCTTTATCTTTTCCTCTACCCCTTTCTCATTCTTATTGTTCTTTTCTACTACTACTCTTTTCCTTCCCTCACTTTTAGTAGGAGTGTACACGGTTCGATCCGATTCGATATAATTTTAAATAAATTTAAAATTATAATTATTTGGTTTGTAAAAAAGTAATTTTTTGGTGTTTTTTTTAATAAAAAATTATAATTATTTTTAATTGTCGATTTGATTCCGTATAATTTGATTTTTTTTAAATTTTTTTTAATAAGAACATTAAAAAATTTAAACAATTTATAACATCACTGAATCTAATATTTACTTAAATTCTTTTACATTGTAACCATTTTATTCATCACAACTACACTAATAAAAAATTTTCATAAGATATCATCGACATTTAAATTATTTAAAACATAGGAAAAAAAGAATAAAAATCAAAATAAAAATTATAAATATTTAATGAAATTAATCATCACTAAACACTAAATAAATTAAATAATATAACAAATATAATTTTAAAATAACAACATTATCACATCCTAGTTAGACCCGGCCACGGTTCCGGTTCGGAACCGGAACCGAACCGGTTGGAACCGGAAGGTTCCGGTTCCAACTGGTTCCGGTTCCGGAACCGAACCGGAATGGGACCGGTTCGGTTGGGGTTCCACCCCAACTCGAACCGGTCCGAACCGGTGGAACCGTACGGTTCCACCGGTCCAAACCGGTGGAACCGTACGGTTCCACCGGTTCGGACGGTTCCAACCGGAACCGAACGGTTCCGGTTGGAACCGTCGGGTTCCTGTTGGAACCGTAGGGTTCCAACAGTTCCCCCAACGGCTAGTAGAAACGGCTCCCTGCCAAAAAAAAAAAATTAGAAATTTTTTTTTTATTATATAAAATAAAAATTACTAATGTACCCCTAATAACGGTAATAAAACGGTTATATTTAGGGTCATTTTTGGTATCAAAAAAAATTATAAAATTCTATAAATAGGATTCATTTTTCATAATTTCATCACACCAAATTCTCAACTCTCTCATTTTCTATAAATCTCTTATTCTCAATCTTACTTCAATACAATTCTCTTATTTTAGTTGTTAATTTGTTATCATTCGCATCGCAATTATTCAAATGGCAAGCTCATCCGAGAACATAATGTCAAATATGCCGACCCAAGAGAGCGGCCCTAGTGTCAGTGCACAATCACGGAGAAGAGAAGTTAAGGCTCGGTCCTCCGATATTTTCAAAATTCATTTTAATTTGGAACGCCTAGACGATGGTTCACAACGAGCAATTTGCAACTATTGTGGGGTTATCTATAAATTTTCTGGTGGATACGGCAATATGATCAAGCACATGGAGAAACATCATCCGGTTGAATTTGGCATTGATACGACGCAGACTCAAATGGCCAGGTACGCATCATCTAGTAGAGGTACGAGTAGTGTAGATTTATTTAAATATTCTGATGCAAAAAATAGAGAAGAATTTGCGAAATTAACATGTATGGCACATCTTTCTTTAAGCTTTGGTGAAAAACTTCATTTTACTAATTACGTGCATAATGCTTTAAACCCTGCTGCATGTAGAATGACTCGAAACACAACAAAACGTCATATTTTCAAATTATATAAAGATGGTAAAATTATTTTAAATGAAATATTTAAAGAGATGAAAGGTCGTATTTCTATATGTTCTGATATTTGGAGTGACCATTGGCAAACACACTCATACATGGGTGTGACTTGTCATTGGATTGATGCATCATTTACCATGCAAAAACGACTTATTGCATTTAGAGTTTTTGATGACCAACATACTGCACATAATATTTATAGAATGATGAAGGTAATTTTTGATGAATATGGTTTAGAAGAAAAAATTTTAACAATTGGATTTGATAATGCATCTGCAAATACTGCATCCATCAATGATTTAAAAGAAATATGTCAACCAAATTTAGGGGGTCGATTTTTTCATATTCGTTGTACATGTCATGTCCTAATTTATGTGTGCAAGACGGTCTAAAATTATTATCTCATTTCCTTGATCCTATTAAAATGGCACTTAACTGTATTTGGTCATATTCTCAAGTTAGGAGGGAATGGACCAAGTTTTGTAAAATAAATGGTATTAAACCGATTAAATTTTCTAGAGATGTTCCAACACGTTGGAATTCTACTTATTTTCTTTTATGTCAAGCACTTCAATACAAAGATGCATTATGTAGTTTTTTTTCTCAACATGTTCAAAATATCACACTTTATCCTAGTCAATGGGATATTTGTGAAAGAATTTTAGATATTTTAAGAGTTTTTAATGATGCTACTTTAGTTTTTAGCGGTGTTTATTATCCCACTGCACATTTATTTCTTCTTGAGAGTTTGAATATTGTTGGCACTCTCGATGAACATGTTAACAGTGACGACCCTAATGATATTGTTTTGCTCGAAGCCATTACTGTTATGAAGGTAAAATGGTTGAATTATTTTAGAGAAATTCCTTTACTTTATCTTATTACTGCTGTTTTTGATCCTAGATTTAAATTAGAAGGTTTGAATGGTGGTTTACAAGCTTACTATGGTTATTTAGGAATATTAGATGACATTGATATTACGAGCATAATGACGAATTTAAGAAGTGATTTAATTATTTTATTTAATGATTATATTGTAAGATATAACTTAGGAACAATAGGTCAATCTAGTAGTAGCGAACCGGTAATTCAACCAAGACTTAGCGCAGGGGATCGTTGGTTATTGCAATGAAATAAAAAATCTAGGGATACGACAACAACTAATAACCCTGAATTAGATAATTATTTATCTACAAATTTTGAGTTTTCTAATGAAAGTTTATGCAGTAAAAATTTTAAAATCCTTGAATGGTGGAACCGGCATCAAAATATATATCATGTTTTATCTATTATTGCTAAAGAGATATTGGCAGCACCTATTTCCACCGTTGCGGTTGAGCAAGCCTTCAGCTTGGGAGGTAATATATTGGAAGCTAGGCGATCTTCATTACATCCAAGCACTCTAGAAGCAACAGCTTGTGTGGATGATTGGACTCGAGCTGATCTGAGACAACAAGAAGATGCCCCCGATGATTTTGAAGATTTGTTCGATAATGCTTCTGCAACAAGTGCAAGCGGAAGCTGCGGAACCGGAGCCGAAGGATCAACTGATAATGATGATTGATAATTGTAAAATTGTAATTTACAAAGGGATATGTCTTAAACTTGTAATGGAACTACGTGAGCTTTGATTCCTCTCACCCTTGGAGGATACGTAGGCAACTTAAATTTTAAAAAATTTAAGCTCAAGCTCTTCAATGTAATAATTTTTTATTTATTTATAAATTTAATCTCATTTTTTTTAATTAATAAATTTTTTTTTTATTTAATTAATTAAAAAAAAAGGAACCGAACCGAACCGGAACCGAACGGTTCGGTTCCGGTTCGGTTTTAGGTTCCGGATCCACTTAAGTGTGGAACCGGAACCGAATCGGTTAAATCCGGTTCGGTTCCGGTTCCACACTTGTGGAACCGGAAACCGGCCGGTTCGGTTCGGTTCCGAATCGGAACCGAACCGCCGGCCGGGTCTAATCCTAGTGTATCTAAGACATGACCGGCAGAAGACAATATCACTATCTCCATAAGCCTCTCACATGAGCATTCATGACATACCATAATCTAGGCATGGCATAACTTGGCCTAAACAATTTTGTACATGTAGTAACACACAATCCTTGTAAACGTGACATTCTTTTTTTTGAAAACATGCATTACTTAACCTAATTGACATGAATCATACAACACATATATAAATATAAATCTATCACATATTATGACATTTATTCTTATACATCATGGCATTACAATTCAAAATATGAATGGACCAATGACATATACTCTAAATTATTGCAGTTGGTATCAATATTCTCCAAAACCTATCCTCTTCAAACATGGAGTCTTTATCCAATGGTTGTTGACTAAGGATCCTGTAACATAGAAACTGAGTAGTGGGGGTAAGTCGTATAAACAACCCAATGAGTGGATGTTATAAATGAAACATAAAATAATATAATTTGTAAAATTGATTATGTTACAATAATAATTTTTGGAAATCACGATCGTTGAATACACTACAAAAATTATATCCTTTAGCGTCGAAATAAATCGACGCCAAAAACCATATTTTCGACGCAAAATAGTTTTAGCGTCGAAATAATCAGACGCCAAACACTACAAGAATTAGACCATTTAGCGTCGAATTGTTTCGACGCAATAAGTGGCGATTTCGACGCAAATGATATTTAGCGTCGAAAAAATTAGACGCAAAAAATGGACGATAAAATGTCGACGAAAACCACTTTTAGCGTCGAAATAATTAACTGCGACGCTAAAAAACAGTATTCTGCGTCCAATTTATTTCGACGCTAAAAGTAAAATGTTCGACGCTATATTGTATATTTGGCGACGAAAGGTGTCGACGCTAAAGTATATTAAAAAAGTATTATATGTAAGCTTATAGCGACCCTGTTTTTTACTTTTAGCGTCGAAATTTTTCGACGCTCAAAGTCACCTTTAGCGTCGAAACTCGTCGACGCTAACATATATTAAAAAAGAAATATATGTACGCTTACAGCGGCCATTTTTGTATACTATTAGCGTCGAAATATTCGACGCTAAAAGTAAAAAATTTATTTTTTTAAAAATTACTAATTTACTTATTTTTTGGTCTAAAATATTTAATTTAGTTGAAAAAAAATGTAATTAATGACGAAATATTATATTGAAATTTGTTTTAGAAAAAAGAAATATTATATTAAATCTATTTGTTCAAAATGTTTATACAAAACCAAATATAAAATTAATTGCTACTGTGATGGGGGGACGCTCGAGCCCGATGCACCATGACTCATTGAGGCCTCGAACATCTGACGGAAAGCCAGCAGTTGCTGTTCTAACTGCTCCATCTTCTTCTCGTGGTCCATCATCTTCTTCTCGTGGTCCACCGTGACCTGTTGTAGCTTCTCCTTAGTCTGCTGCAGCTCGTCTTTGGTGGTGACTAACTCGTCTCGAAGAGAGACATTGTCTGAATTACCATTATTGCATGCAGATGACGTTGGCTTCTTACGAGTGCCAAGACCAACGTTGTAAGCTGTCTGATTCTTGAAAACCAATTGCGACAGCTGCTCATCTGGTATGGGGTCGGTCCCTGTCTCCTGAGTTTGATGTTGGAGTTCCATCATTTCGTTCTGTTTCAAAAAATAAGTTAATATTAGAATTTGAGAAAAAAATTTAACATATATAATATTAATTATTTTATTTTAAAAACTGAAACTTACATAGCAGCGTTCGGCTTCTTCATTTATCCATTTATTCTTGTCATTGTAATGCGTCACACGAAAAAAATCTGGAAATGATTGCACCTCACATGTGCTACTCTGTTATAAACATAAAATAAATTCAATATTATTCCAGATAGTAAAAACAATTAACTGTTAAATTTTACGTTAGGATATATTTACCTCAGAATCTTCGGCACGATGTTGGATAAATGGCTTCGAACCTCCACGGTGGTTAAAACGCAAGTGACTTCGATTTTCCGCATTTGCGTGACATTTATCCTGTATTCACGAACACTGTAAGTACCGAAAACAAAGACAATTATAAATTTCCGTTTATTTCAAAATTTACCTCGTGTTTTTTGCTCGACCAAAGCTCACATAAGAATGTCCAGTCTTGTTCCTCTATAAAATCAGGTTTGTGTTGTGGAGCATTTGAAGGTCCATGTTCGTCGAATATTTGTTTCAAGACTTTTGTTCTATAATCTTTATAACTTTTCCCCATGTGGTAGTCAATATATTGTTGGACATTCACTTGGGTCAGATCGAAGTCGAACCATTCCTACAAGAAAATTCGAGTAAAAATAAGTATAAAATAAAAATGTTAAATAACAAACAATATCGAAAACTTACAAGTAGCGAAGGGAATAGCTGGTTCAGTTTCGTCTCCCACTGTATCTTTCTCCAAGATACGTAGTTTTGGGGAGCTTCATATCGAGCTGTAGCTCCTATGGCTGTATTAAACGCTGAATTATGTTGTCCGACTTGAGTGTGTCCATCATCTGATATCTCTATCCGGATACGACCGTGAGCCTTAACGTACTTAGCCAACCCCAGGCCACGGGTGCGTCCTCGACCCTTCACTGTACTGGACTCACCTGTGCTAGCAGAGAAATCACCAGGGCCAGTTGCCCTTGCTGATGTAGATGGAGTCGCGGTAGCCCGTTTGCGATTGCCCGGTGCCATCTGCAAAAACCCGTCGCATTAGCGTCATCAAATTCCAAAATTCTTATACATATACATACATATCCATACAAGTCAATACAACTTAACAAAAGCGCTTATAACATCGAATGAACACTTTCGTTTTCAAATTCATTCATTCATTTATTCATTTCACATATGCATTCATTATCCATATAATCTACGAGTTCCATCATACACGTACATACACACAGTCACACACTCAATGGGATACATATAACCAACCACGAAGCACACAATCACACGAATTCTCATGCACACGTTCGTATGGCGTTCTTAACGCGTTCGAACGGACCAATTCCAGTGAGCTCATGTTCGTATGGCGTTCTCGAACGCGTTCGAACGGACCAATTCCAGTGAGTTCACGTTCGTATGGCGTTCTCGAACGCGTTCGAACGGACCAATTCCAGTGAGTTCACGTTCGTATGGCGTTCTTTAACACGTTCGAACGACTAAGGCAAAAAGTGGGTGTTCGAACGCGTTAAAGAACGCCATACGAACGTGAACTCACTGGAATTAGTCCGTTCGAACGCGTTCGAGAACGCCATACGAACGTGAACTCACTGGAATTGGTCCGTTCGAACGCGTTCGAGAACGCCATACGAACGTGAGCTCACTGGAATTCAAACTTATCAAACAGTTATAATTAACCAAAGAGGGCACAAATTCAAACTTAACATTATATAAATATTAACCAAAGATGATGATGATTTTGAAGACGAACAGCAGCAAATGCTGCTGTTCTTGCAAAAAATCATCATCATCTATCATCTATCATCATCATCATCATCATCATCATCATCAATTTCATCAAAAAATAATTCATCAATTTCATCAATAATATCATAAAACTCATCCTCAAATTCATCAAATTCATCAAATTCATCCTCATAAACAATTTTAAATCAACAAAGGAGACTTACCTGTTGATTTCCTTCGTTCGTCACTGTTGGAGAATGAGGTTGCAGTTTTTTGCTTCTGAGCCGAGGAAGAAGAGAAGCACTGGTTTTAGGGATTTAAAGGACATTTAGCGTCGAAATAATTGACTTTTAGCGTCGCAGTAGTCGACGCTAATTGTTAGGCGGGTTATTGAAAAATTAAGGTTTTTTTTCCGGGAAATTTAATTTTTATTTAGCGTCGAAATAATATATTCGACGCTAAAGTAAAGACATATAGCGTCGACATACAATTGGCGACGCTAAATGTAAGACATATAGCGTCGACTATAGTATTTCGACGCTACATAAAAATTAAATTTCCCGGAAAAAACACTAATTTTTCAATAACCCACCTAACAATTAGCGTCGAAGTAATCGACGCTAAAAGTCAATTATTTCGACGCTAAATGTCCTTTACATCCCTAAACCGGTGCTTCTCTTCTTCCTCAGCTCAGAAGCAAAAAACTCATTCATAACATAGTTATACTATTAATCATTACGTTAATATTTCAACAATATCTAAAGAGTAATTAAAATCAACAACCATACATTAATCCATAAAATTATTCATCCATCACAAAATACTGTAACTTCATAATTAATCACTATTATCGTCGGTATTTGAGGATTCGTGACTGGAATCGAAGTCATCTTCAGTCATGTTGCCCGTTAAATAATTTACTCCTCCGCCAAGGATGACTCGACTCAAGAAATCTCATGTGCCCCGTGTATCCGATTTTATTCCGTAATCGTTGCGAAGGTGTATGATCCGCACAAACTGGACATGCCATGTATCCCTTAGTGCTCCATCCAGATAATGAACCATAGGCTGGAAAATCATTAATGGTCCATAATAATGCGGCATGCATCTGAAAATACTGCTCTGAAGCTGCATCATAGGTATGCACACCCACATTCCATAATGTTTGTAACTCCTCGATCAATGGTCTCAAGTAAATATTTATATCTTTACCAGGTGAACGTGGACCAGGGATAAGCAATGACATAAACATGAACGGATCCTTCATACATTTCCATGGAGGTAAGTTATATGGAATGACAATAACGGGCCAGATGCTATAAGAGTTGTACATATTCCCAAATGGGTTAAAACCATCAGAGGCAAGACCTAATCTGACATTACGGGGGTCCTCAGCGAAACGGGGGTACATGTCATCAAATTCCTTCCATTCGGTTCCGTCCGCAGGATGTCTAAGTATGCCCTCCGCACCGATCCTCTTTTCATGATGCCACATCATATCAGTCGCTGTGTGTCGTGACATGAACAATCTCTGCAGCCTGGGCGTTAAAGGGAAATATCGCAATATCTTTTGAGGCACTTTCTTCCCCATACCACGGACTTTGTACCGACTTTCACCACATATCGGACAATGTTCAAGTGATTCATACTCGGCACGAAATAATACACAATCAAACTTACAAGCATGAATGGATTCATACCCCATTCCCAGATCACGCAACATTTTCTTTGCCTCGTAGTACGACTTAGGCAATTCGCTTCCAACCGGTAACATTTGGGCCAGTAACTCTAACATCATATCGATACTTTTGTTGGTCATTCTGTTGATCACTTTAATGTGTAATAATTTCACAACGAAATTCAAGATCGACATTCCAGCACCTTCGAATGGAATTTTTTTTGCCTCATCAAGTAGTTCACTAAATAAATTTTGATCATTTCCACTTAACACTGGCATGTCGCCACTAACAATATGACCAAGTGTGTGGACCTTGTAAGTCATGCAAAATATCGGCGATATCATCGTTTGCAGGTTGATTGTAACTACTGCTCCCTTCGCCGACATCAAAAAACCGTGACTGAGAATGATACTGCTCACCGTGATAAATCCACGTACGGTAAGTGGGTGATATTCCTGGCATGTATAAATGATTATGAACTTCATCTAACCGCTTCCTTTTCCTATTCAAACAATTTGCACATGGACAACGAACACGACCTTCTGCATCAATGTGTGCTTTGCGACTTCCATAAACTCAGACACTCCATTACGATATTCAACACTCAATCTATCCAGAGAGCTCATCCAATTTCTATCCATTTCAGCAGAATACCTAAATATAATCATATAATTATTAGATATCATTTTACAGTAATCAACATTACTAATTCAGTAATACTTAATTTAAGCATATATATATATATATATATAAATATATATATAATATATATTTGGTTGATAAATTAATTTAATAGTTTACAGAAAAATTCTATTTTGTTAATTAATATACTTACTCTACATATATGAATCATAAATCACTAACAAACAGCATATAAACAACATATATAATCATAAAAATTGAAAATAATAAAGAAATATGAAAGAAGATTTACCTTTTCGGAAATTGATTACAATTTTATTGAAAATTTTTAGGAGAGATGTGAGGCTGTAGAGGAGAAATTCTCAGATTTCAGAGGATGAAAATGAAGAGAATGAGAGAAAAAACAGAGTGGGAGAAGGGTTGGTGACCTTCTGTATTTTAATCTATCTTTAGCGTCGAATACTCAATTCGACGCTAATTGTTTCAGTTTTAGCGTCGAAAAAACCGTTTCGACGCTATATATAAAAATTAGCGTCGGATTTAATTTAGACGCGAAAGAATCAAGGATCTGTCGGTGGAAGCTTCATAACTCTTTAGCGTCGAAAATATATTCGACGCTAAAAGTATTATTTTTGGCGTCGATTATTCAAATTCGACTCTAATTGTTGCCGTTTTTAGCGTCGAATTTAATTTAGACGCGAAAGAGTCAAGGATTTGCCGGTGGAAACTTCATACACCTTTAGCGACGATATATTTCGACGCTATAAAATTATATTTTTGGCGTCGACTCCGTATTTCGACGCTAAAAGTGTACTATTTGGCACCAAAAATTATTGCATAATATAATTATTCAGCGTCGAATAATATTCGACGCTAAAGTTCTGTTTTTAAGCGTCGAAATATAGTTTCGACGCTAAAACATTAATATCTGCGTCGAAGTTTTATTCCGTCGCTAAAAATATGACATATAGCGTCGAAACTGATATTCGACGCTAAAAATAACTTTTAGCGTCGCATAATATTCGACGCTAAATATTTGGACGCTAAAAGCCATAATTCTTGTAGTGAAAAGTGGACGCTGAAATTTCGACGAGAATAACTTTTCACGTTGAATTAAAAATTGCGACGCTAAAGACTGTATTTGGCGTCCAATATTTTTCGACGCTAAATTAAATTTTCTGACGCTATAGGTTATATTGGGTGACGAAATAAGTCGACGCTAAAAGTTAGACTTTTAGCGTCGAAAGTTTTCGACGCTAGAGTATATTAAAAAAAGTAATATCTGATTTTCTTGTTACTATTAGTCGACGCTAATTTTTAAAAAAATTATTAATTTACTTCTTTTTAGTCTAAAATAATTGATTTAATATTTAATTTAATTGAAAAAAATTTCTAATTAATAACAGAATTACGAAATATTATAATAATAATTATATTTAATTTTTTTTAGAAAAAAAATATTATATTAAAAATATTTGTTCAAAATGTTTATACAAAACCAAATATAAAATTTATTGCTGTTGTGATGGGGGACGCTCGAGCCCGATGCACCCTGACTGATTGAGGCCTCCAACATCTGACGGAAAAACATCATTTGCTGTTGGAGATCCTCCATCCTCTTCTCGTGGTCCACCTGACCTGTTTTAGCTCGTCCTTAGTCTGTTGTAGCTCGTCTCGGGTGGTGGCTAACTCGTCTCGAAGAGAGGCATTTTCCGAATTAACAGTACTGCGTGCAGATGACGTCGGCTTCTTACGAGTGCCAAGGCCAACGTTGTAAGCTGTCTGATTCTTGAAAACCAATTGCGACAACTGCTCATCTGGTATCGGGTCGGACCCTGTCTCCTGAGTTTGATGTTGGAGTTCCATCATTTCGTTATGTTTTCAAAAAATAAGTTAATATTAGAATTTGAGAAAAAATAAACATATATAATATTAATTATTTATTTTAAAAACTGAAACTTACATAGCAGCGTTCGGCTTCTTCATTTATCCATTTGTTCTCTCATTGTAATGCGTCACAACGGAAAAAATCTGGAATGATTGCACCTCACCTGTGCTACTCTGTTATAAACAGAAAATAAATTCAATATTATCCCACATTAGTAAAAAACAATGAACTGTTAAATTTACGTTAGGATATATTTACCTACCTCAGAATGTTCGGCACGATGTTTGATAAATGGCTTCGAACCTCCACGGTGGTTAAAACGCAAGTGACTTCGATTTTCCGCATTTGCGTGACATTTATCCTGCATTTACCAACACTGTAAGTACCGAAACAAAGGACAATTATAAATTTTCGTTTATTTCAAAATTTACCTCGTGTTTTTGGTTAGACCAACAAACTCACATAAGAATGTCCAGTCTTGTTCCTCTTAAAATCAGGCTTGTGTTGTGGAGCATCTGAAGGTCCATGTTCGTCGAATATTGGTTTCAGGACTTTTGTCTATAATCTATAACTTTTTTCCCCAGGTGGTAGTCAATATTGTTGGACATTCACTTTGGTCAGACGAAGTCGAAACCACTCCTACATGAAATTTGATAAATTTGTTATTAAAAGAAAAAATGTTTAAATAAAAAACAATATCGAAACTTACAAGTGTAGGGGTTGGTGCTCAGAGCGCCAATTCCCGGTTGTATTTTGTTAAATACTTCTGTAAAACATTATTATTAGTAATAATATATGCAGTTTCTATAATATAATCTATCTTTTATATGGTAAAGACGTAATGACCTTAGAATGATTAGTCATGGTACAGTTGCAAAAGCGTCGCAACGGACATTGAGTCGTATCATGACGTTGTCATTCTCAGACAGTTCCTGGTCAAGGTTTACACTACTTGGTCAGTATAGTAAACCCGTTGAGACCGGTACATGTCGTATACTGGAATATATGATTCCAATGGTTTCTCAATGAACCATAAGTCTTGGAGACTAGTATAGACGTGTAGGTGTTTATAGCGGATAAACACTGAACGACTCACCGAAGATTCTTAATGGATGGTACACCAGCGTCAATAAGAATCTTCTTGGGTTGAGTAGCACTTGTGATTCTTAGACTTGAGATGCCATTGTGGGCACATGAGACATCTTCTACACTTAGATGGCAGTCACGTCACCGATCTATTTAGATCAGACCTCCGCCTGTTCGTTGGGTGTAGATAGATCCTCAGGGTGTTCTATGTGTATCAAGATAGGATCCGTCAGTTCTGTGTACCAGAGCATAGGTAGTCCATATGATTAGCAATCAGATAAAACCATGGGCCCGTGGTAAGTTTAGAAGCTAGTTCTAAACATTCTTTTTGAGATTGCTAATAGAATAGTCGACTGGATAGTCCCCGATAGAGATTTGACGTTTACATCTATATCTCTGGGATTTATCCGGATACCTGTGACGGAGGAATTATACATTTGCCATGACCTCGACCTGTATGGTTAGCGAGATTATCCGTGATCGTCATAATCTACGGGTGGATAGATTATGGACATGAAATTTGATTTCGTGACGGATATACCTGAACCTAGAGAGTCTCAATAATGAAACATACTCGTTGAGCACTAGAGCAACATAAATAAATAATATTGATTATTTATAAAGTCGTTTAATGGTTAAACGCAAGATACATGCTAAAGAGACTAGATAGTCATTTCCTTAATTATTGTGTATTTACATTTAATACTTGATTAATTTAAATACACATTAATTAATAGTCAAAATGAGTTATTTGACTTATTTCCTAAATGAATATATGTTTTTAATATTTAATGTAAATATTATACATATATTTAATATATTTTTATTTGATTAATTAATTAATTATTTAATTGTTAAATGATTAAATTAATTAAAATATAAATATCTTATGTTAGGATATTTAAAGTAAATGACATTAGTTGCTTTGTTGACCAAAATAAATATCTAATAAAGTTGTTTATAAGATATTTAGCCAGTTGACCAAATGAATTTGAAATGAAATTGAAATTAATTTATCTTGTATTTGGCTTTGGCATTTTCGGCCAAGGCAAATGCACAAGTATAAATTGATTTTCATTTCATTTACTTTAACCTAATACACTTTACAAACAAACTCCATTGAAGAAACTTGAAAGCTTGAGAGAAGAAAGAAAAATCAAAGAAAAAGCTTGGATTTAGTAAGTTTTTCAAACTTACTATTAGAGAGGAATATGTTCCTTAGGATCTAGGCTTCACATATGTTGTTCTTAGATAATTTTCTTTCTTTATTCTTTGTGTTTTTGTTGATGGAAGTTTGAATGAAGTGTTGAGCATGTATGATGAAGAAAGAATGTAACTAGTGTAGTTATATGTATTCTTTTAAGGTTTATGAAACCATGTTGCTAATCTAGAGTTGTTGACCCACTCTTAAATGACCTAGATTTGATCTTGAGTTGTTTCATTGTGTTGAGACTTGAATTGGATGAAAGATTGATGATTGAAACATTTGATTTAATGTATTAGCCTAATTTGTCCAATTTGTGGAAATTGAAAAATTAGGGTTCTTACTAATTCCAAATTTGGGGGTTTTCATATATGTTGTGTATTTATGTGTGTTATGATGCATATAAAGTTTCATGTTGATTGGATTACATTAGATGTGTTTTGAGCATGAAATGACAAAGTGCACAATTGGGCTCCCTAGTGGTGCTCTCGGCATTGTGAAGAAAAATTGGGGATTTTGGTTGCTTTGGTGTTTTGATGTTTTGAACATCATAAGTTCATCTTAGAAATGATTTAGAATCATTCAAAATTGATTGGATCAATTTCGGACTAAAACGGACAAAAATACAAAGCAGGGTATTTCGGTAAATTCACCTAAAAATGTTTTATTGAATTTATTTTCATAATTTGATTATTGGAATATTAAATAAATATGTTTATTTAATTAATCCGAGAAAATTTTTGAAATCTGAAAATCGGATTTTCACCGCTTCCGCTGCGTTACCGGATTCACCCCCTAAATAACCCCTTCAAAATGGTATCAGAGCGAGTCTGATTCTAGGCCACCTAAAATGATTAGCCTTCATTGAATCAATGTTTAATCATGTTTTCTTGACTTTGTGCATGCTTATTAGGATCTAAACTGGTTAGATTTAGGGTGTATGACACTTAGCGGAAAATCCCTAATAATAAGGTTTAAAATAATTTGTATTTGATGCATGTTATATGGTCCGTCTTGTCAATACGGTTTATGAATACTTCTTTGTGACTACATCCGAGACCGTGCCTCTGCTGTGAGGGTGTAGCCGATAAAGATTTATTTATACCGGATGTATATCTGATACTAGATAAATTCAAGTAAAAGCGGAATTCTGAACGTGCCCTAGCTGTCAGGATTACGTAAGTAACTTGAGTTTATCATTGACGAGTATTACCTTGGTACGTCTCCTTGTGGGCCTGCCTTCGCAGCGACAACGAGAAACGGCCAGGACCGGATACTTAGGAGTCACTTTTGAGTGATTGACAAATGAGTTGTCTACCTGATGAATATACGTAGGCGAGACCGTGCCTCTGCTGTGAGCTGAAATATATTCACGGGATCCACCTTTCACTATTTATATTTAATTTAATTATTAAATATTTGTATTCTGTTTTGGGATTACAGTATTGCATGATTTAGTGGGAGGGGCATATTAGATTAAAAATCCATGATCTAGTTTATGCTTTTGATATTATATGAAACTGCTTAATTTCTGCTAACCGTTTTTCGTGATCTATATGATAGATTTGCGATGGCGGGTCAATCCACAAATCAGTTTGCGCGTATGTTAGATGCGAACAAACTAAAAGGCGCTGAGAACTTTACAGACTGGGAATTGGATTTGAGGATTGTCCTCGATTCCGAAAAGTTGGGTTATGTTCTTGAGGGTCCTTTACCCCTTGCAGTGGGTGAGGATGCTTCGGAGGAGGAACGCCAAGTTTTTGAAGCTTGGAAGAATGATGATTTAAGGGTTAAATCATACATCCTTAGTTCGCTCTCTCCGAAACTCAAGCAACAATACTATGGAACATCAGATTCCTATAGTATGATAACGCGATTAAGACAATCGTTCGAGAACCAGGAACAGGTTATTGTTCACAAGGTCGCCATGGAACTGTTCCATGCGCGTCTGGATGAGGGGCAAAGTGTTAGCCCACATGTTCTTCAAATGATCGATTTGATCGATCAATTGAGGCAACATAATCTCATCCTGAATGACATTCTCGTAGGAGTGTCATTCTTGGTTCTCTGCCAGCTTCATTCCGCCAGTTTGTGATGTACTTCAACATGCACGGGACAGTCTGCACCTACCAGGAGCTACATAGGATGTTGCTCACGGCAGAAGAGGATCTGAAGAAGGGAGTACCGACTCGCCCACCTAGATCTACTTCTCTGTCTGCTTCTTCCCAAGGAATGTCCAAGGGAAAGAAGAAGAAAGGGAAGAAGAAGAAACCTTCGGTCCTCAACAGCAGGCGAAGATAGCTAAGCCCAAAAGGGCTTCTGAAGACAAATGCCACCACTGCGGCAAGGTCGGGCACTGGAAGAGGAACTGTCCAGATTACATTGCCCAGCTGAGGAGAGACAGAGCATCTACATCAGGTACTTTTATTTTTCCAGTTATTGATTTATCTTTGGCTTGTGAAGCCGTTACATCCAGCTGGATTTTAGATTCTGCTTGTCCCATTCACATTTGCAATTCGTTGCAGGTGCTGAAGGAAAGTAGGAGGCTGAAGCCAGGAGAGATGCAGTTGCGGTTCGGGAGTGGAGACTCTTTGGATGCAGTTGCAGTGGGAGTATGCGAGATCTCATTGCCGAATGGGACACTTTTGTTATATGACTGTCATTTTGTACCAGGATGTGTCGCTAATATTATATCACTTTTTGTATTGATACAGAAGGCTTTGTATTAATATTAAGAATAGTTCTTTGTATTTATATGATAAAAATAATATTCAGATCCTTAGTTGTCCAAACCAGCATGGTCATTATATTTGCAAACTTCAAAAGATATATTAAATACTGGAGTTAATAAACGTAGTTTACCTGTAATTAATAATACTGAACTTTGGCATATGAGACTTGGTCACATTGGCGTTAAACGCCTTACCCAATTGGTTAGGAATGGTTTGATATCAGATCTTACCATTGAATCCTATCCAACTTGTGAATCCTGTATTCAGGGTAAAATGACCAAGGCCCCATTTTCTGGTGTTGGACACCGTGCCACTAACTTACTGGAACTCGTACATTCTGATGTATGTGGTCCACTAAGTCAAACTGCTCACAGTGGTTATTCGTACTTCGTTACCTTTACCGATGATTTGTCACGGTACGGTTATGTGTATTTGATGCGACATAAATCGGAAACCTTTGAAAAGTTCAAAGAGTTCCGAAATGAAGTAGAAAAACAAACTGGTAAATATATTAAATGCCTTCGATCAGATCGAGGCGGCGAATATATGAGTGGTGAGTTCATGGATTATATGAAGGAGAATGGGATTCTCGCTCAATATACTCCTCCAGGTACACCACAGCACAATGGTGTATCTGAAAGGAGAAATCGGACTTTATTGGATATGGTCCGATCGATGTTGAGTTTCACACAGATTTGCCCTATTACTTATGGGGTTACTGTCTCTTAACAGCCGCACATCTTTTGAATAAGATTCCTTCAAAGGCTGTTCCTACGACACCGTATCAGATATGGTTCGGTAGGAGACCGAATCTTAATTATATTAAGGTTTGGGGTTGTCCTGCCTATGTCAGGGTGACTCAGCAAAGTAAGCTTTCGCCTCGAGGGCAAAAGTTTAGGTTTGTTGGATATCCCTCAAATACGAGGGGATATCTGTTCTATGATACCGAGCATCGAAATGTCTTCGTAGCTCGCTTCGCAAAATTTCTAGAAGTAGAATTTTTGTCAGAAGGTAGTGATCATAGACAGGTTGAACTTGATGAAGTCCAACCTGAAAACAACGAACCAACGGAGGAACCTGAAGTTCAAGTAGATGAAGGACCTTCAACACACACACTCCGTAGGTCGGAAAGGGTATCTAGACCTCCTGAACGCTTGTATTTGATACAAGAAAAGAGTCTGGATGTTCTCTTAGTTGAAGAGACAGATCCTTTCACCTATAGAGAATCGATGTTGGACATCGACTCCGTGAAATGGCAAAGTGCCATGAAATCCGAGATAGACTCAATGCATGAAAATCAAGTTTGGGACTTGATTCCGCTTCCCGAAGGAATTGTTCCTATCGGTTGTAAATGGGTTTACAAAAGGAAGCGCGGGCCTGACGGTAAGGTTGAAACTTACAAGGCCCGACTGGTAGCAAAAGGTTACACGCAGCGACCTGGCGTCGACTACGATGAAACTTTTTCGCCGGTAGCAATGCTTAAGTCTATCCGGATTTTGCTTTCTATAGCTGCGTATCATGACTACGAGATTTGGCAAATGGATGTCAAAACGGCTTTTCTAAATGGATTTCTTGATGAAGAAATCTATATGGAACAGCCGGAAGGTTTCACATCCAGCGAAACCTCGGGTATGGTATGTAAGCTTAAGAAGTCCATTTATGGACTTAAACAAGCTTCACGAAGTTGGAATCTTCGATTCGACGAGATTTAGATCGTCTGGTTTTCTCAAGAATTCGGAAGAATCCTGTGTGTATCAGAAGGCCAGTGGGAGCATGGTCGTATTTTTAGTCCTATGTTGATGACATCCTAATCATTGGGAATGATTTAGGTATGTTACAAAGCGTTAAAGCGTATCTCTGTAAGAATTTCTCCATGAAGGACCTGGGAGAAGCTTCCTATGTTTTAGGGATAAAACTCTATCGAGATAGACAAAGGAGGCTGATTGGGTTATCCCAATCAACGTACGTAGATAAGATCTTGGAACGGTATAGCTTTGGTAACTGTAAGACAGCAAACATACCGTTCAGACATGGGATTCATCTTTCTAAGAAGATGTGTCCACAAACAGAAGATGAGAAGGTTAGAATGTCTAACCAACCTTATGCTTCGTGTTTGGGTAGCATAATGTATGCCATGTTATGTACGAGGCCTGATATCAGTTTCGCTGTTAGCGTAACTAGTCGATATCAGTCCAATCCAGGTAATGACCATTGGATGGCCATTAAACATATCCTAAAGTATCTTAAAGGTACTAAGGATAAGTTGATAATATATGGAGGAAACGAACTGCAGGTTAACGGGTATACAGACTCCGATTTTCAATCGGATCCCGATGATAGAAAGTCTACATCTGGATTTGTCTTTACCCTTAACGGAGGTGCAGTATGTTGGAAGAGTTCCAAACAGGGATCTACAGCTGATTCCACCACTGAGGCGGAATATATTGCAGCTTCTGAAGCCGCAAAAGAGGCTGTGTGGATAAAGAACTTTATCACAGAATTGGGAGTTGTCCCAAGTATCGAGAATGCGATTCCGTTATACTGTGATAATACTGGAGCCATTGCGCAAGCAAAGGAACCGAGGGCGCATCAGAAGTCGAAGCATGTGGAACGCAAGTACCACATCATTCGAGAGATCGTGTCGCGAGGGGATATTGTCGTGTGCAAGGTACCGAGTGAAGACAACGTAGCAGACCCGCTGACGAAGGCCATACCTCCGAAGTTATTTGATAAACACGTGGAGTCGATGGGTATTAGATACAATCGATATTGGCACTAGAGCAAGTGGGAGATTTTGTAGGGGTTGGTGCTCAGAGCGCCAATTCCCGGTTGTATTTTGTTAAATACTTCTGTAAAACATTATTATTAGTAATAATATATGCAGTTTCTATATAATATATCTATTCTTTTATATGGTAAAGACGTAATGACCTTAGAATGATTAGTCATGGTACAGTTGCAAAAGCGTCGCAACGGACATTGAGTCGTATCATGACGTTGTCATTCTCAGACAGTTCCTGGTCAAGGTTTACACTACTTGGTCAGTATAGTAAACCCGTTGAGACCGGTACATGTCGTATACTGGAATATATGATTCCAATGGTTTCTCAATGAACCATAAGTCTTGGAGACTAGTATAGACGTGTAGGTGTTTATAGCGGATAAACACTGAACGACTCACCGAAGATTCTTAATGGATGGTACACCAGCGTCAATAAGAATCTTCTTGGGTTGAGTAGCACTTGTGATTCTTAGACTTGAGATGCCATTGTGGGCACATGAGACATCTTCTACACTTAGATGGCAGTCACGTCACCGATCTATTTAGATCAGACCTCCGCCTGTTCGTTGGGTGTAGATAGATCCTCAGGGTGTCCTATGTGTATCAAGATAGGATCCGTCAGTTCTGTGTACCAGAGCATAGGTAGTCCATATGATTAGCAATCAGATAAAACCATGGGCCCGTGGTAAGTTTAGAAGCTAGTTCTAAACATTCTTTTTGAGATTGCTAATAGAATAGTCGACTGGATAATCCCGATAGAGATTTGACGTTTACATCTATATCTCTGGGATTTATCCGGATACCTGTGACGGAGGAATTATACATTTGCGATGACCTCGACCTGTATGGTTTAGCGAGATTATCCGTGATCGTCATAATCTACGGGTGGATAGATTATGGACATGAAATTTGATTTCGTGACGGATATACCTGAACCTAGAGAGTCTCAATAATGAAACATACTCGTTGAGCACTAGAGCAACATAATAAATAATATTGATTATTTATAAAGTCGTTTAATGGTTAAACGCAAGATACATGCTAAAGAGACTAGATAGTCATTTACTTAATTATTGTGTATTTACATTTAATACTTGATTAATTTAAATACACATTAATTAATAGTCAAAATGAGTTATTTGACTTATTTCCTAAATGAATATATGTTTTTAATATTTAATGTAAATATTATACATATATTTAATATATTTGTATTTGATTAATTAATTAATTATTTAATTGTTAAATGATTAAATTAATTAAAATATAAATATCTTATGTTAGGATATTAAAGTAAATGACATTAGTTGCATTTGTTGACCAAAATAAATATCTAATAAAGTTGTTTATAAGATATTTATGCAAGTTGACCAAATGAATTTGAAATGAAATTGAAATTTATTATTGTATTTGGCTTGGTTGCATTTCGGCCAAGGCAAATGGCACAAGTATAAATTGTTTTTCATTTCATTTAACATTTAACCTAATACACTTTATCAAACAAAAACTCCATTGAAGAAACAAAGAAAGCTTGAGAGAAGAAGAAAAATCAAAGAAAAAGCTTGGATTTAGTAAGTTTTTCAAACTTACTATTAGAGAGGAATTTGTTCCTTAGGATCTAGGCTTCAACATATGTTTTCTTAGATATTTCTTTCTTTATTTCTTTGTGTTTTTGTTGATGGAAGTTTGGTGAAGTGTTGAGCATGTATGATGAAGAAAAATGTAACTAGTGTAGTTATATGTATTCTTTTAAGGTTATGAAACCATGTTGCTATCTAGAGTTGTTGACCCACTCTTAAATGACCTAGATTTGATCTTGAGTTGTTTCATTGTGTTGAGACTTGAATTGGATGAAGATTGATGATTGAAACATTTGATTAATGTAATTAGCCTAATTTGTCCAATTTGTGGAAATTGAAAAATTAGGGTTCTAACTAATTCCAAATTTGGGGGTTTTCATATATGTTGTGTATTTGTGTGTGTGTATATGATGCATATAAAGTTTCATGTTGATTGGATTCATTTGATGTTTTTTAGCATGAAATGACAAATGCACAATGTGCACCCAAGTGGTGCTCTCGGCATTGTGAAGAAAAATTGGGGATTTTGGTTGCTTTGGTGTTTTGATGTTTTGAACATCATAAGTTCATCTTAGAAATGATTTAGAATCATTCAAAATTGATTGGATCAATTTCGGACTAAAACGGACAAAAATACAAAGCAAGGGTATTTCGGTAAATTCACTTAAAAATGTTTATTGAATTTATTTTCATAATTTGATTATTGGAATATTAAATAAATATGTTTATTTAATTAATCCGAGAAAAAGTTTTGAAATCTGAAAATCGGATTTTCACCGCTTCCGCTGCGTTACCGGATTCACCCCCTAAATAACCCCTTCAACCAGTACAAGGGATGCTGTTCATTTTCGTCTCCAGGCGATATCTTTCTGCCAAGAAACGTAGTTTGGGGGAGCGTCATATCGACTGTAGCTCATATGGCTGTATTAAACGCTGAATATGTTGTCCGACTGTGAGTGTGTCCAGATCTGATATCTCTATCCGGATACGGCCGTGAGCCTTAACGTACTTAGCCAACCCCAGGCACACGGGTGCGTCCTCGACAGTCACTGTACTGGAACTCACCTGTCTGCAGAGAAAATCACACCATGGCCATTGCCCTATTTGCTTATTTAGATGAGTCCGCGTTAGCCCGTTTGCGATTGCCTGGTGCCATCTGCAAAACTCTTCGCATGGCGTCTCAATTGCTAAAACCAAGTTTGACTATAAATATTTCGAACTAATGCCCATTAAAGAAAGAATAGAAAATTTGTCTAATGGATAATAAGAGCAAGCCCAATGCAGGCAGTACGCATCCGGAATGACCAATTAAACCCTCGGCAGGGGAAAATCCAATTTTTTCTTTCAATTCAATCATGTTCAACGACAAAAATCGCAACGGAGACACATCAACCACATCAATCTCTTTCTGGGGCAGAATAGCAAGTAAATTGCTGCTGTTCTGCCCAAACGGTAGAATTGATGCTGGTTCACATCATCATTTACAACAATCATCATCATTCATCATTCATCAACAATCATCATCATCATCATTCATAAAAATCATCAATCATCATTACATCAACAATTATCAGAATCATCATGATTCCACTCTATGAACAATCTCGAATCATGCAAATTCATCATCACAATCATCATACATCAACGATCATCATCATCATGCAAATTCATCATCATCAAACAGCAATTAATCATCAAAATTCATCTCATCAATCATCTCGACAACCATCATCATCAAATTAAAGACACATGAGACTTAACTGAAATTTGTTGCAAGTAGAGTGTTGGAGCCGAGAATGCAAGAAGAAGATATTGAGAGGGGATGCTTTATTTCATTTGAGCCGAGGAATTCAAGAAGAGGACACTGGTTTTTTAGGGATTTAAACGTCATTTAGCGTCGAATTAATTTCATTTAGCGTCGACTAAATTCGACGCCAAAAAGTAAGGCGGTTTATATTAAAATTTAGGGTTATTTTTCCGGGAAATTTAATTTTTTTTAGTTAGCGTCGATTATTATTTCGACGCTAAATTGACATACATTTAGCGTCGACTTTAGCTAAATGTCTCCATTAGCGTCGATATATGTTTTTCGACAAAATATGATAAATGTCTACCATTAAAAATAATAATAACAAATATATTATAGTTTACTATTAATATTTACGATAATATTTCAACAATATCTAAAGAGTAATTAAAATCACAACCATACATTATAATCCAGAATATTAAAATGAGTTTCAATATTCTGCATGTACATCGAACAAAATGTTATTGCTCACTTATTATGACAGCTTCAGCATTGACCCTCAGGGCGTGCCTTGTTTTTCAACATACTGTTTGTAATCTCCCAAAGCCCTGCAGATATGACAACAAGTTGGCATTAATACTAAATGCCTCTATGCACATGAAAAAGTTAAGAAATTTTCTTTATAAAACTGTTTAATCTATATAGTATCTCTCAATGGGATACATCCATCTGTATGGACATGACCTCCCTTTCTAGCTTCAGCCGTAATGCACAGCCAATGTACCATGGCATCAAAAAGAACGGGTGGCAAAATTTCGCTCCAGCTTGCATAGGATTAATCACGATTCCTCGCTCAAGGTCGTCAATAACAGATGTGCTTAATGTCCTCTGACATAATTGTTTAAAGAAGCCACATAGATCAAGTACGACGTCGCATACATTCGGGGGGAGATAAGGTCGAATGCCAACAGGAAGGAGATCTCGAGAAGCACATGACAATCGTGACTCTTTAATACTCCCTTGATGTATCATCTCTGACCCAACGCCCAATATTCGAGCATAATTATCAGGGAATTTAAAACCATTTTTAGCCAATCAATGATGATTTTCTCTCTCGATTGATTGAGGCAATAACTAGCAGAGGCTTAATAAGACCTCGAGAGGTGACTTGTAAATGCAATTCACACGAATTCTAAGATCTTGTAGGTATTTACAGTGTCTTTTGTCTTACCCGGAATATTGAATAGTGTACCCACTAAACTCTCACAAATGTTTTTTTCTATATGCATTACATCCAAATTATGTCGCAAACTCAGAGTCCCTCAATATTCTAACTCAAAGAAAATACTCTTTCCTGTCCAATTCAACTCTTCAGGTAAGCGTTTTCGATTTTTATCTCTATTATTAGGATGTTTACCTGCTGTGCTGTCTCTGAGATGTTGATGTTGGCAAAGTATGTCTAATCCAGACAATGGACTGGGCATACTCTGAGGTTCATGTTGACCGTTAAATAATTGACTCCTCCGCCAAGTATGACTCAACTCAAGAAATCTCTTGTGCCCTGTGTATCCGATTTTATTCCGTAATCGTTGCGAAGGTGTTTGACCCGCACAAACTGGACATGCCATGTATCCCTTAGTGCTCAATCCAGATAATGAACCATAAGTTGGAAAATCATTAATGGTCCATAATAATGCGGCATGCATCTGAAAATACTGCTCTGAAGCTGCATCATAGGTATGCACACCCATATTTCATAATGTTTGTAACTCCTCGATCAATGGTCTGAAGTAAATATTTATATCTTTACCAGGTGAACGTGGACCAGGGGTAAGCAATGACATAAACATGAACGGATCTTTCATACATTTCCATGGAGGTAAGTTATATGGAATGACAATAACGGGCCATATGCTATAAGAGTTGTAAATATTCCCAAATGGGTTAAAACCATCAGAGGCAAGACCTAACCTGACATTACGGGGGTCCTCAGTGAAACGGGGGTACATGTCATCAAATTCCTTCCATTCTGTTCCATCCGCAGGATGTCTAAGTATGCCCTCCGCACCGATCCTCTTTTCATGATGCCACATCATATCAGTCGCTGTGTGTCGTGACATGAACAATCTCTGCAGCCTGGGCATTAAAGAGAAATATCACAATATCTTTTGAGGCACTTTCTTCCCCATACCACGGACTTTGTACCGACTTTCACCACATATCGGACAATGTTCAAGTGATTCATACTCGGCACGAAATAATACACAATCAAACTTACAAGCATGAATGGATTCATACCCCATTCCCAGATCACGCAACATTTTATTTGCCTCGTAGTATGACTTAGGCAATTCACTTCCAACCGGTAACATTTGGGCCAGTAACTCTAACATCATATCGATACTTTTGTTGGTCATTCTGTTGATCACTTTAATGTGTAATAATTTTACAACGAAATTCAAGATCGACATTCCAGCACCTTCAAATGGAATTTTTTTTGCCTCATCAAGTAGTTCACTAAATAAATTTTGATCATTTCCACTTAACACTGGCATGTCACCACTAACATTATGACCAAGTTGTGGACCTTGTAACTCATGAAAAATATCGGTGATCTCATCGTTTTCAGGTTGATTGTAACTACTGCTCCCTTCGCCGGAATCAATAAACCGTGACTGAGAATGATACTGCTCACCGTGATAAATCCACGTACGGTAAGTTGGTGATATTCCTGGCATGTATAAATGATTATGAACTTCATCTAACCGCTTCCTTTCCCTATTCAAACAATTTGCACATGGATAACGAACACAACCTTCTGCATCAATGTGTTGCTTTACGACTTCCATAAACTCATACACTCCATTACGATATTCAACACTCAATCTATCCAGAGAGCTCATCCAATTTCTATCCATTTCAGCAGAATACCTAAATATAATAATATTTATTAGATATCATATTACAGTAATCAACATTACTAATTCATTAATACTTTTTAAGCATATATATATATATATTTTTGGTTGATAATTAAATAGTTTACAGAAAAATTCTATTTTGTTAATTAATATACTTACTCTACATATATGAATCATAAATCACTAACAAACAGCATATAAACAACATATATAATCATAAAAATTGAAAATAATAAAGAAATATGAAAGAAGATTTACCTTATCGGAAATTGATTACAATTTTATTGAATATTTTTAGGAGAGTTGTGAGGTTGTAGAGGAGAAATTCTCAGATTTCAGAGGATGAAAATGAAGAGAATGAGAGAAAAAACAGAGGGGGAGAAGGGTTGGTGGCATTCTGCATTTTAATCTATCTTTAGCGTCGAAGCTGATTATTCGACGCTAATTGTTGTAGTTTTTAGCGTCGAAACAACAATTTCGACGCTAAATGTCGGACATTTAGCGTCGACATAAATTTAGACGCTAAAGATTCAAGGATTATCGGTGGAAACTTCATAAACCTTTAGCGACGCTATATAGTCGACGCTAAATGTCTAGTTTTTTGGCGTCGACACAGATTTTTGACGCTAAAAGTTTAATATTTGGCGCCAAAATTATTGCAATAGTAAAACTATTTAGCGTCGAATATTATTCGACGCTATAGTCATAATTGTAGCGTCGAAAACTGTTTTCGACGCCAAAAGTTGAATGTTTGGCGTCGAAATTTTTTTCCGTCGCTAAAAATATGACAATTAGCGTCGAAATTGATATTCGACGCTAAAAGTGAGTTTTGGCGTCGAATATTATGTCGACGCTAAAAGCCATAATTCTTGTAGTGATATGTTACAATAATTATTTTTTGAAATCATGAATAGCTGACCATAAAATTTATAAATAAAGCAACATCATAAACATATTCACGTGACAAGTGTTTATTATAGTTTTCTTAAAAACAACATCAATATCATAGTATACGGCATGAAACATGCTTAGCGGGAACCTAACACCGCGTAAGTAGGGGAAACATGAATATGAATAGGTCTAAGAGGGTTTCAAAGAACCATTAGGCACTTGGGTAATTGTACATGGGGGACAACACTCTACTAATGTTCTGAAAGTAGTTAAATACTTGCATTACAAACCAATTGAAACATAACTTGTATAAGTGAACTTGTATCATGCATAATAAACTTGTAAAATCATGATCATGTGATATAATCGGTATAAGAACTTAACTTGAAAAATATGCAAATACCAAAATCTTGAAATCTTAAGAATATGAAATATATTCTTGAACATGAAATTTCTTGATTCATGAAACATGGATAAGTACATTTGCAGGACATCCGGCAAATCATTTGCCATTCCGGGTTGTAATAATTTTTCTATCATTAGTCAGATATCTTTTGGTATTTTGGCCATAACTTTGGCTACCAATTTCTGATTTCAGTGATCTCTATATGATTGCAAATCTAAGACAAAGATCTACAACTATCATGTAGAATAGTTTTCCAAATTTGGAGCAGAATTATGTAAAAAAAAAATATGTTTTTGGGATAGCACTGCGCAGTCACGACTTTATTATTCATTTTGACAATGTATATTAATATTTTATTAACTTAAAACTTTTCCTCCCATTATAAGAACCAGTCTCTGTTCACTTTCTTATTCTTCACCCATATTTCACGTTTTTTCTAAAATTTTCAAACCCTTTTGCTTTCTTCTTCGTTGATGCTATCAAGGAAGGAGAGTGATGCTTTCTCAAGTCATTAACAGGACAAGTAAGCTCTCATCTCTAATATCTTTATTTTTTTGAAATCATGGACGAATTTTACAGTCCTTTTTTCGAACTACCATGAACCCTAGACATGAAATTGATGAATTCCATGGTTTAGCTTGCTAAGGCAGTTGTTTATGCTTTTTATGATAAGATATCATGACTTAGTGTTGGGGTTGGTGCTCAAAGCGCCAATCCGGGCCGTATTTATGTCTGATTCATGAATACGAACATCCCCTTATTCCATAATATTACTTTTTTATGGTTGCACCTCTTGTTCTTATATACATATTCGATCTGATTACGATTAGATTGAAACTAAATGTGGTTTAGTGATATGTATATATTAGACAAAGGCCCGATAATATATATGCAGTACACAGTTACAAAGTTAGTTTGTAATTGACATTGGGAAGTGTCACTGCTATATGTATATTATCAAACATAGTTCCTGGTCAAGATTTGCTAACACGGGTCGGTTAGTCAAATCCTTTGAGACCAGTACATGTCGTATATCGAGACTTGGTCCGATGGTTTATCCCAATGAACCATGAGTCTATGGAGACTCGTATAGACGTGTAGGTGTTTATAGTGGATAAACACTGAACGGCTCACCGAAGATTCTTAATGGATGGTACACCAACGTCAATAAGAATCTTCTCGGGTTGAGTAGCATAGTGGTCCTTCGACTTGAGACACCACTGTGGATGTATGAGACATCCTCCACACTTAGATGGCAGTCACGTCACCGATCTATTTAGATCAGACCTCCGCCTGTTCGTTGGGTGTGGATCGATCCTCAGGATATCCTGTGTGTGTCAAGATAGGATCCGTCAGTTCTGTGTACAGAGCATAGGTAGTCCATATATTATTAGCAGTCTGTTAAATCTGTGGCCACAGTATACATCGGAAGTAAGTTCCGAGTGTTATTTAGAGATTGCTAATAGATACGTCGACGAGATAATACCTATAGAGATTTGACGTTTACATCTATATCTCTGGATTATCTGGATACCTGTGACGGAGGGATTATACGTATGCAATGACCTCGACCTGTATGATTCAGCTAGTTTATATCCGTGATCGTCATAATCTACGGGTGGATAGATTATGGACACGAAATTGGATTTCGTGACGGATATACCTGAATCTAGAGAGTCTCAATAATGAAACATACTCGTAGAGCACTAGAGCAACATTTATGAATAATGATGATTATTTATAAATCGTTTAATATCGTTAAACGAAAAATACATGCGAACGGGCCGAACCGTCATTTCCTAATTAATGTGTATTTGTATTTAATATAATATTATTAAATACACATTAATAAATAGTCAAATAAAGGTATTTGACATATCAATCAATATATGTATTTGAGATATTTAAAGTAAATATAATACATATATTTGATATATTTGTATTTAATTAATTATTTAATTATTTAATTGTTAAATGATTAATATAATTAAAATATAAATATCTCACCAAATGATAAAGTTAGGAAATGATTATAAGTGTAATGTTTGACTTTACATTAAAGGAAAAGGTTGTCAAATTGAATTTGACTTCCTTGATATTTGTTTTAATTGTTAAAATTGAAATATCCATTTCTTATTTATTTGATATTTTCGGCCAACACTTATAAATATAATAGTTATATTTTTCTAAGTTGCCTTTGTTGACTTAAAATAAATATCAATAAAGTTGTTATTAGATATTTGTATTAAGTTAAGCAATTAACTTGAAATGAAAATGAAATGTAATTTGGTATATATTTATGGCCAATTTCGGCCAAGGCTTCTTTGGGCAAGTATATATTGATTTATTTTCATTTGAAATGTTAACCTAATACACTTTAAAGAAAAACTCCATTAATGGAGCAAAGGAAGCTTGTGAGAAGAAAGAAGAAATCAAAGAAAGCTTGGATTTTAGTAAGTTTTTCCAACTTGCTATTAGAAAGAAAATGTTCCTTAGGATCTAGGCTTTAACATATGATGTTTTAGGTTATTTCTTTCTTTATTTATTCCTTGTGTTTTTGTTGATGGAAGTTTTGATGAAGTGTTGAGCATGTATGATGAAGAAGGTTGTGACTATTGTAGTTATAAGCTTTCTTTTAAGGTTTTGGAAACCATGTTGCTAATCTAGAGTTGTTGACCCACTCTTAGATGACCTAGATTTGATCTTGAGTTGTTTCATTGTGTTGAGACTTTGATTGGATGGAAGAAGATGATTGAAGTGTTGTATTTAACCAATTTGGTCTAATTTGTCCAATTTGATGAAATTGAAAAATTAGGGTTCATGACCAATTCCAAATTTGGGGCTTTTCATATATGTTGTGTATTTGGATGTGTATATGATGCATATAAAGTTTCATGTTGATTGGATTACATTTGGATGTGTTTTGAGACATGAAATGACAAAGTGCACAAAATGCCCACCATTGGAGCATTCGGCCAAGGATGATAAAATTTGGGGATTTGGTTGCTTTTGGTGTTTTGATGTTTTGAACATGCTAAGTTCATCTTAGAAATGATTTAGAATCATTCAAAATTGATTAGATCAATTTCGGACTAAAATGGACAAAATACCAAAGTAAGGGTAATTTGGTAAATTCACTAAATATGATTTATTGAATTTTATTTCATAATTTGATTATTGGATATTAAATAAATATGTTTATTTAATTAATCCGAGAAAAATTTTTGAAATCGGAAAATACGATCTTCCGCCGCTTCCGCTGCGTTACCGGATTCTGCCCCTAAAAACCCCTACAAAATGGTATCAGAGCGAGTCTGATTCTAGGCCTCCATAAATGATTAGCTTGTTTTATTCAATGTTTAATCATGTTTTCTTGACTTTATACATGCATGTTATAATCTAATTTGATTAGATTTAGGGTGTATGACACTTAATGGAATATCCCCGCTTAATAAGGTTTTAAAGTAACTAGTATTTGGAATACTTGTTTCTTGGTCCGTCTTGTCAATACGGTTTATAAATATCTTTTCGTTGACTACATCCGAGACCGTGCCTCTGCTGTGAGGGTGTAGCTGATAGAAATTTATTTATGCCGAATGTATATTAGATACTAGATAAATTCAAGCGAAAGCGGAATCCTGAACGTGCCCTAGCTGTCAGGGTTACGCAAGTAACTTGAGTTTATCATTGACAAGTTTAACCTTGGTACGTCTCCTTGTGGGCCTGCCTTCGCAGCGACAACGAGAAACGGCCAGGACCAGAACCTTGGAGTCACTAGTGAGTGATTGACAATTAGTTGTCTACCTGTGAATATACGTCGGCGAGACCGTGCCTCTGCTGTGAGTCGAAATATATTCATGGGGTCCTCTTCCATTATGGAATTCGATTTAATTATTGAATTCTCGTTTTTCCGTTGGGGATTGCGGCATTACGTAAAAATAATGGGAGGCACTGCTAAGTTTAAAATATTCCATAACTTAGGCAGTGTATGTTATTATGGAAATTGCTGCTTGTTTGTTTCCTTATTCTATTGTTTATATAGAATTAAACTTTTATTTACTGCACACATATTTTGATATGTTATCTGACTTGACTCTTGGTTGCAGTTATTCTAGAATAGGTTCTAGATACTACTAGACTAGGATATTATTAGATTGGTCTAAACCATCGGGAACTATTGTTCCGATTTTCTTCAAAAATAAAGATGGTTAGTGACTTAGTTTCTAAGTCATGATAGATAATCTAGATAGATATCCCCTTTAGGATATAATACTTTAGAGACAATAGTTTCTTATGCAGTAAGAATTGACTTGAATTAGTTCATGTCTCGAGATTCTTGACTGGCATTTAGAAAGCCCTATTAGGTATTTGTTTATCTAGTAATGACGTTTCTAAGCTTTAATTACCTTTAGAGGTAATGTGTCTGACACAATTTGCTAATCAGTTATTTACAATTGTTGTGAATAGTTGAATGCAAATAGTAAAGCAAAGAAAGGAGATGCGTATATTTGTGTATAGAAAATATTGATTTTCACAATACTACAACTATAGGTATTGGATACCAGATCTCCCGTCTAGTTATTTGAAATATTGGTTAAACGATTGTTTTGATATTTGATATCGGAACTTGCGACTATTGGATAGTCACTTGTTCTTTATAAACAATTGTTACATATTTTATATAACTAGTAGTCATTGACGTAGAGATAAACAGAAAAAATTATTCGGTAAAGTAAATAATTTAGAACGGTGCTTTATGAGTTTAATCACTTAAGCATTGGATGCTTATTCCGTATGGTAAATGATGGTTTGATACTAGATCACACTACACATCCTTATCCATTTAATGAATATTGTATTCAGGAAAGTGATTAAGATCTCGTTTAACTAATGATTGTCATTGGACCACCCCAATTTATTTAACTGATACATTGGATGTATGTAGTTTTATAAATAATAATTGCTTAAGATAGTTTTCTTTATTTTGTAACTTAGTTGATGAATTGTCATAACTTAGTTACGTGTTTCTGAAGGAACACATATTGAAAGTCTTGAAAGTATCAAGTACTTTCAATCCGTTCTGATGAAACGTAGATTGAACATTTTTGACTTGTTCAAATATATTCAATCTAAAGGTTTTAGAGAATTCTATCCTCAAAATTCATAACATGTCTTTGAACTGTTCAAAGATCTTTGATACGATCAAACGTATGAATTTAAAGCAATTAGTTCTAAGGTTATTTAGTGAATATGATTCATATTCAATATTGTTCTTCCACGATTCCATCTTGATGGAATTGAGTAGTGGGAGCAATCGAATCTTATATGATTTGATTCGTCTGATATTGAATGTTACCGAATTAGTTTCAATACTCTTGGGGTTATACTCCAGTAACACTAATTCATCTCTTTAATTAATGTTCCATTATTTTCTACAGTTGCATATATGATATGTATAGGTAGAAAATTTGAATCTTGAAAAGTTTGAGATTTCAATCTTTCTTTTATATAATAGTTATATAATGGAAATTACTTACACCTCGGAGGTATAAGTAAAAGTTTATCGTTTATTCTGTTTAATAGAATATTGTATTCTATTTAATAGAATATCTTTCCTACGATTCTAAGTAATAAAATCGTTTTATTACTTGGTGTGTAACATCAGATGTTAACTATTGTAGAAAAGACTTGACTTATTGAAGTCAAATGTGAGAATGATAAATTATAAATGGAACTATGTAATTAATAAGATGAAACAACCCTTATACATCTTCCGTACAAGTCCAATAGGATAACAGAATCATTCACGAGTATTTGATACTTAATGGTTCCGTTGTTTTCTTATTGAAGAAAAATTATCCTATGACTTTTAATGGAAGCGATATTTGATATCGATTCTGGAAGTTCACCATTGAACCTTAGATCTAAGATTGTTCATAGCTTACTATGATCAAGTTTTGAACTTGATTACGCTTTCATTATGAATTAGTTCATGATATGTGCTAATTGTTTGCACAACGGAAGCAATGTGAGCTTATTAAAGGTTTGACCTTTATAGTATGACAGTGAGAAAAGTTATACTCAGCAATCTATTGTAGATTCTGAGAAAACTTATCTCTAGTCACACTAATTGAACAATTAAAGATATATTGGTTAATGTTGATAATAAACTGTATATTTTAGCTAAAGAATGCAAAGTGGCGTTTTTTGGATGACTTATTCAGATAAGAGATCAGTTGTGATTTCCTTATTTGAAGAGTTCATTCTGAAATGGCCCTAGAGTTTGTGTTCTGCTGAGATCGCAGTTTAGTGTGCTAGCTTATAGAGCCTATTGTAGACTCGGATAAGTCTTCCAGAAGAATATGTTCTCTATTTTTGATATCGTCAGATTGTCTGATCTTGTCAAAGTATATAGAATACATATGTGATTAGAAGGGTTAGTGGAGCGTACATATTACTTTCTAGTGTTATATATCCTAACGACATTATCATTATTATAGTAATAATGAGATGTTTGTGAGGTAAAAGATTTACCTAAGTCTTTTTACTCCGTGAAAACAGTGGGAGTAGTCTCTGTTATATTTGATATAAAGTTTTATATAAGATATAAAACCAAGAGACTTGTGAGATACTCCTATTATTCGTACATTAGATATGATCTAATAAAGGACATAACTAGGCTATCTGTATGACAGTTAGTATAACTGTTGGACAGTTATTGTGTGTCTTATAAAGTATTCATCTTTCGTAAAGGATGATTCCTTTTTTCGAAAGAGATATTGATTAGAATGTCTAATCAATCTTATGTATCATTTGATGATGACATAATAAATACTTTATTATGTGCGATTATCGATGTCGATTTAATCAATTGTTACGAGTTATTTTGACATCCTATAGACCATATGATGGATCTTGAAACACGTTCTTTGTGATCTTTGAGATATTAAGAACGAGTTTCTAATTCATGGAGAATATAGTCTGCAACCATTAGGGTCATATTAGTTTTGAGACTAATTATGACGTTAGACAGTCTACGTCATAAAGAGTCAGAAAAGATGCAGTGGGAGTGTCACGAAGGATTCTACTTTTATAGTGGAATTAAATGCAACTTATAAAGTATTGACTTATAAAGTTGCATAGTGACCTTATAAAATAGAAGTTTTAAATTGGTGTTGTGTTTGCTGCGGTTGTCCTCATAGTATTTTTGGATTTGATCCCTAAATACTTGGACAACTTAGTAGCTGTAGCATAATACAGATATAGCATCCATTTCATATTAATGTATATTTAGATTCTACAAAATATGAATGATGCTGACTATGGGAAACGATAGAGTTTGTTTGACAAACTCGATATTCATAGCGGACTTGTTTTTGTTGCCTACCTCTTAAGTACTGGGTGAGCTTTTGAGGACCATGTGCATACGATGCACATTGAGACGTGTATATGATACCGTGGATTGGCACTAGAGCAAGTGGGAGAAATTGTTGGGGTTGGTGCTCAGAGCGCCAATCCGGGCCGTATTTATGTCTGATTCATGAATACGAACATCCCCTTATTCCATAATATTACTTTTTTATGGTTGCACCTCTTGTTCTTATATACGTATTCGATCTGATTACGATTAGATTGAAACTAAATGTGGTTTAGTGATATGTATATATTAGACAAAGGCCCGATAATATATAATGCAGTACACAGTTACAAAGTTAGTTTGTAATTGACATTGGGAAGTGTCACTGCTATATGTATATTATCAAACATAGTTCCTGGTCAAAATTTGCTAACACGGGTCGGTTAGTCAAATCCTTTGAGACCAGTACATGTCGTATATCGTGACTTGGTCCGATGGTTTATCCCAATGAACCATGAGTCTATGGAGACTCGTATAGATGTGTAGGTGTTTATAGTGGATAAACACTGAACGGCTCACCGAAGATTCTTAATGGATGGTACACCAACGTCAATAAGAATCTTCTCGGGTTGAGTAGCATAGTGGTCCTTCGACTTGAGACACCACTGTGGATGTATGAGACATCCTCCACACTTAGATGGCAGTCACGTCACCGATCTATTTAGATCAGACCTCCGCCTGTTCGTTGGGTGTGGATCGATCCTCAGGATATCCTGTGTGTGTCAAGATAGGATCTGTCAGTTCTGTGTACAGAGCATAGGTAGTCCATATATTATTAGCAGTCTGTTAAATCTGTGGCCACAGTATACATCGGAAGTAAGTTCCGAGTGTTATTTAGAGATTGCTAATAGATACGTCGACGAGATAATACCTATAGAGATTTGACGTTTACATCTATATCTCTGGGATTATCTGGATACCTGTGACGGAGGGATTATACGTATGCAATGACCTCGACCTGTATGATTCAGCTCGTTTATCCGTGATCGTCATAATCTACGGGTGGATAGATTATGGACACGAAATTGGATTTCGTGACGGATATACCTGAATCTAGAGAGTCTCAATAATGAAACATACTCGTAGAGCACTAGAGCAACATTTATGAATAATGATGATTATTTATAAATCGTTTAATCGTTAAACGAAAAATACATGCGAACGGGCCGAACCGTCATTTCCTAATTAATGTGTATTTGTATTTAATATATGATATTATTAAATACACATTAATAAATAGTCAAATAAAGGTATTTGACATATATCATCAATATATGTATTTGAGATATTTAAAGTAAATATAATCATATATTTGATATATTTGTATTTAATTAATTATTTAATTATTTAATTGTTAATGATTAATATAATTAAAATATAAATATCTCACCAAATGATAAAGTTAGGAAATGATTATAAGTGTAAATGTTTGACTTTACATTAAAGGAAAAGGTTGTCAAATTGAATTTGACTTCCTTGGATATTTATTTTAATTGTTAAAATTGAAATATCCATTTCCTTTATTTATTGATATTTTCGGCCAACACTTATAAATATAATAGTTATATTTTTCTAAGTTGCCTTTGTTGACTTAAAATAAATATCAATAAAGTTGTTATTAGATATTTGTATTAAGTTAAGCAAATTAACTTGAAATGAAAATGGAAATGTAATTTGGTATATATTTATGGCCAATTTCGGCCAAGGCTTCTTTGGGCAAGTATATTTGATTTAATTTCATTTGAAATGTTAACCTAATACACTTTAAAGAAAAACTCCATTAATGGAAGCAAAGGAACTTGTGAGAAAGAAAGAGAAGAAATCAAAGAAAGCTTGGATTTTAGTGAGTTTTTCCAACTTGCTATTAGAAAGGAAAATGTTCCTTAGGATCTAGGCTTTAACATATGATGTTCTTAGGTTATTTCTTTCTTTATTCCTTGTGTTTTTGTTGATGGAAGTTTTGGTGGAAGTGTTGAGCATGTATGATGAAGGAAGGTTGTGACTATTGTAGTTATAAGCTTTCTTTTAAGGTTTTGGAAACCATGTTGCTATATAGAGTTGTTGACCCCTCTTAGATGACCTAGATTTGATCTTGAGTTGTTTCATTGTGTTGAGACTTTGATGGATGGAAGAAAGATGATTGAAGTGTTGTATTTAACCAATTTGGTCTAATTTGTCCAATTTGATGAAATTGAAAAATTAGGGTTCATGACCAATTCCAAATTTGGGGATTTTCATATATGTTGTGTATTTGGATGTGTATATGATGCATATAAAGTTTCATGTTGATTGGATTACATTTGGATGTGTTTTGAGACATGAAATGACAAAAAGGCACAAAATGCCCACCATTGGGAGCATTCGGCCAAGGATGATAAAATTTGGGGTTTGGTGGTGCTTTTGGTGTTTTGATGTTTTGAACATGCTAAGTTCATCTTAGAAATGATTTAGAATCATTCAAAATTGATTAGATCAATTTCGGACTAAAATGGACAAAATACCAAAGTAAGGGTAATTTGGTAAATTCACCTAAATATGATTTATTGAATTTTATTTCATAATTTGAATATTGGAATATTAAATAAATATGTTTATTTAATTAATCCGAGAAAAAGTTTTGAAATCGAAAAATACGATTTTCCACCGCTTCCGCTACGTTACCGGATTCTGCCCCTAAAAACCCCAACACTTAGTCCCTAATTGATGAGAATGTCCAAATTCATTGAGGGCTGCCATGGCCAAATATTATTGATGGAGAAATTGGATTTTTTTTTTTGTTGATGAATATGGTGATGAAAAGAGCATTAGGGGTTAAGATTTATCGTTGTATTTGTGATTGTGTCATGAAAATACAAAGGGTGGGGGAGACGGTGTGTAATATCCCGAATTTTCATAACAGTTTTAGAAGGTTTCTGAATTAAAATTTAGGTTTTGGAATTGGATGATGTTCGAAAATAAGAGTTTATGTGTTGGAAAATAGGTCGGACTGTTATAAAGTGAAACTTCATTACGTTGAAAAATTTGTGGTTTCAAGAACCGGTTAAGCGATTCTTGTTTATATCGTTATATGCAGAAAGTTTGTTGTTTCAGTAATAAAAATAGCAAACGAACTTCGCTTGAGTTGATTCTTAAACCATTGGACTCATTTTTCCGAGATGAAACATGTTGAAAACTTTTCGACATTTGTAGCAGAATAGCTTCCAAAATATGAATTATCGAGAAAACCCCATAGTATGAACTTAGCTGTCTGAAGGTGGCTGGCGGTGGCCCTCAAACCACCACTGACGGCGAGAAATGAAGGAAATATACAGGAAAGTGATTTTTCCAATCCCGGATCATCGCTTCATTTCATGGCCCGCACCACCCGCCAAATCATAGCTCTTGGAGAGTACTACCAGTTGGCAGTGATGGTTTTTCCATTCCGTTCATGATTGTACGTAAAACGAGAGAAGAAGTGGTAGTGAATAGTACCCCACGAATGAACAGTAGCTTTGATTGAAATTATAACGATTCCAGTGTGTTAGTGAGATCTTTTGGAGTTCGTATATGCCCTCGAAATCTCGGTAAAAACCCCGATAAAAACTCGCTAATTTCAAGTTTGTCATTATATGTTCGAATATTTCCAGTGGCTTCGTAGAGTAGAGTAATGATATAAATTGAATTGTTTGCGTATGAGTATATTGAATATGTGTATATAGTAGAATCCGAGTGAAAACAGAACCAATTGGATCGATCCGATAGATTATGCAAGTTTTCGGTAAAAGTGATTTTCATGCGTAATGATGTGTTTCTGATTGTAATGATAGATATGAGTATATATGATGATACGATAATATTTAGATAAAGCTAGGTAGGTTCAAAGGGTTCGGGACTCTTCCGTAGTGTTTGCGGAAATATTTTCGGAAGATTTTCCAAAAACGCGTAAACGAATTATTTAAGTTAACTAGTGGCTTGAATTAGTTTGTAATGATGTTTTAAGATTATTGAAACTGGAATCATTGAAATCTGACTGAATCTGGTTGTCCCAGAAAGATCCGGAATTTTATCATAGTTAAGTCGAGAATTCCGTAAGTCGCAATTCTGACAGTGTTTTGCCATTTATTTTGACAAATTTGACTAGGACCGAAAGTGCTCGTGAAGCCAGGTAAGTAACTCATGCGATGAGTACTTGAATTGTTGATTCGTGTTTAAATATATATAGAGGATTAGAATATTTAGGATAAAAAGATTATAGTTAAGAGGTGATTTTGAGAACGGAGTTCAAGGTTATGTATAGTTAAGTTAATCGGTCATCATAGGTATGGATTTTTGTTATTGTTATGCTATGAAGTGAGATATTTGATAAGCTTAATGTCTATGTGTATGTATGGATGTACGTAAATGTATGAACCTATAACGGTATGTATATATGTATGTAAATGAATATGTATGAGTATGAGTATGTGAACACGTATTTGTATATTTATATGATGATAAGATATACATAATTTGAATATACAAAATCGGTAAATGGAACAAGTTATGATTCCTGAATTTGTATTAGCATATGTGTATGCACGTTATTTGAATAAGTTTGTTATTAACTTATACATGAGATTTATCTGTGTAAAGGTTGGATTGGCTAAGTGTGATAAGAAATGAATATAAGTTATGCTCTCCCTAAATGGATATATTTAATTGATAAGTTTCTCTATCAAATATTTCCAGATAGAAAATCTGAAACTGAGTATGGTTGATCGATAAGTGAAAGATATGAGAACTGTTAAAGATTTAGCATTTGAATTCGTAGTAATGTGTATATTCATATGTTTGAAATATGTGTATGTATATCGGTATTTGGATGATGATTTGGAGTGTTTGTCATGTATGTGCTTGTGTATGAGAAATCATGGGATGAGTTTATATTACGTGATATGTGCGCATATGTATGTGTTGTTTGGGTTATGTATTATTTGATGTATTGATTGTTATGTATGCTTTGTTGTCGGTTGCATGATGATTGTATGTATGTCTGAGTGTATGAATATGTATGATAGAACCTGTGATATGTATATAATGTGTATGCTTTCGTGGAATGAAATGATGACTTGAAAATTGATGTGAGTATCAGGTGTTATAAAGTGTGTTTGTTAGGTTTGTTATTGTATGTATGGATATTTTGAAAGAGACTGAATGTGTTTGTAAGAATTCTGGTGTTAGACATGTCTCTAAGTTAGATATGTTTGAATGCATGTGAATCACGAATGTTAGTCTACCATAAGGCTATCAGAATTGAATAAAGTTTGATTCGAATTGAAGAAAGTTTGTTTGACTTACAGATTTGATGATATTTCAAAGATGTTTATTCCTGAGAAAGTATAAAAATGTAACTTCATGTTTCAAATGATTGAATCTGATTTGATGTTAAATGACATACTCTGTTGATATTCAAACTTTTATTTTGTATGTATTAGATGTTTGCATATTAGATTGGCACATACATATTTAGAGATATGAGGATTTAGCATTTGAAAGTATAAAAGATGATAAAACGTTGATAATTCTGAACTCGAACAACTTGGTAATCCAGAAAAGTTTTTGATATGCTTGATTTGTATGTTTTGTTTGTAGTACGAGTGTGGTCACTTACTAAGTTTTATAACTCACACCAAACCAGTTTACTGGTTTTGTTGGTTGGCGACCAGATGGATCAACCACTTCGGCTTTGGAAGCTATGCTCGAGACGCAGATCACCCAAGTTTAAGTCACATTCGCAAGTGTTTTAGGAAAAGACTTAGTGGTTTAGGAACTATGGTTATTATGTTATTCGTCGTGCTGAGAACGCTGTTTTGTATTTATTAAGTAAAATTTTTGATTACATGTGATGTTGTGGGCACATAGCCTTTAAGTGTTGATTTTCACCTTGATGTATTTTGTGTGGACCTAAGGTCCTTTTTTTTATATCGAATGTCTTCTTTAGGTTTCATTTTGATGACGAACTATGACCGAGGTTGTCCAGTTTTAGGATACATCATGTCCGTTTTTCTAAAAAATTTGGAGGCTTATGGAGATGGGTCTTATATCGGTAGCATTCTGCCACTGATGGGGTGTTACAGATGTGGTATCAGAGCCAAGGTTTAGTTGTTGGTAACTGCAGCTACAAGGTATCTTATTGTTTGAGTAAGTTTTCTATTGCGTATAGACCATATAGGTCCCATGTTTGCAATTTGATTTGATTTCTGGTATATAGTATGATGTGCAATGATTTTGATTTGATATGGGTGTTACAGTTATGCTCTCAGATTATCGGTACATGTTTGTACATTATGAATATATGTATGTATATATTTATAGTAAGTTAAAAGTATGTCGTAATATAAATATATGTATATGTATGTGATATGAATTCAATGCGTTTTAAGGTACGAGTAATTCTATGATGTTGATAGTCTAAATTGTAAACGGATAACTTTATTTTTTTTTGCTTCGATATTTTGATTTATGTTTTGGGAACTTGGTATTTGATTCGTGGCATAAAAATATTTTGAGAAGAAAAATGAAAGAAAAGAAGAAAGGAAAAAAGATTTCAGATATTTTGGTTTTGACTATAAAGTATAAAGAATATGTTTCCTCGACGCTTGATTCACGTTTTTATATGTCTTGATTTATCGATATGTTTCCGTCGAGGTGCTTCATGATATATTTTTGTCTCGACGCTTGAAAATGATTTTGATGTTTTTAAACAGTAAAATTTTATTTCTGTTGAGACGCTTATAAAACTATTTCCGTCAAGATTCTTGATAGTTTTATTTTTTAGACCCTCCGTGACACTTGTATATGTTTTGTTCCGGCTCGGCCGGGGCGCTTGTTTTGAGGTCTTGATCATCGAAAAATGGCTGGGCCGTTACTCTGTCAACATGGTCTTATTTGTACATTGTCTGGTCAGCGCGCGACTCAAACAATGGACACTCGATATGTATTTTGAAAAATTTATATATGAGACAATGATTTTAAAAGATATACATTTGAGTTTTGATCAAATTTCAAAGATTTATTTGGATTTAAACATATTTGGGGTTTTGGGGAAAAAATGATTTCAAAAGAATTACGTTGTGATTATAATATATTTCGATATCGTTTAGGATATTATATGATATGATATATTTCCATCACGACGCTTGTATATGATTTTATGATTTTATGATTATGATTCCACCGTGGTGCTTGTATAGGGCTCTGTTCAACTACAGTGGACCGACCCGCTACCCTCTGTCGACATGAGCTTGTTTCGTTCATTGTCCGATCTTTACACATGATCTGGACCCTGGGCGCTTGTTATGTTCCGTTCAGTTGAGTTTATACTGGAAGCTTGATAAAGATGTACGATGATGTTGAATTTCAAATTTGATTTCTTTACAGTAAAAGAGTTTTTCAAATGCGTTTTCGAGATGGTTTTTAGAAGAGATTGTTTTATGTTTTACATTTTGATGATGTCAAAAATTGGTAGATTTTAGACTATCAACATCATAAGAGCAAGTGTGATTATGTGTTACTTCTGGCTATGATGATGGATGTATTTCTTAGGTATAAAAGTTTACGTTTTTTTATAAGAGCATGTATGTAAGTTTACAGTTAAGTCATGAATCTCTGAGTATTGTGATGATTATGTATGTTTTATTGTTAGCCATACAAATTTGTATGTGTGACTGGATATGTGCGTATGTAAAATTTGATGTTGATAGCATTTACAGATATAATATGAAATGACATGATATGAAATGAATGAGTTTCATTTCAGATTGTGGACAAAATGGATAGTATGAAATCCGTATTATGTTTTCCGTTTTTGATACTATATCTGATGCTTGTAAGAAATATGTGTTATGTTCCTCGTTTCTGATGATGAATGTGATTAACTGTATAGAATTCGTGTTCGGCATCCTGTTTATGTGATGGATGAATTTGAAATGATTTGAGCGTGTTCCTATAAATGAATGTGAATCGAAATGACAAGTTTGATTTAATTTTGGTATGAAATGTTGGATTTGATCTATTTTGCTCTAAAATAGCATGGTTTGTATTGATAATATGTAAATTAGGATAACTTCTGAATAGAGATAAGATTTTTATGTACGTACGTTCAGTTTCGAATGATTAGACATAAGGACGGGGAAAAAATCTTGTGCAGCCTAAAAGTTGGTTCATAAGCCTAAATGACCAGACCAGTTCAACTTGGAAAGAATTGGGTCTATTTTTGGTTCATAAGCTAAAAGTTGGTCAATTAAATCATCACCTGTTCTTGCAGTTAGGAAGATATCTTTTACCGATTTTGAAATAAACCCATTTATTTTGGCATCCTCAAGAAATTAAAAAAAAAAATTGAAAAATTCATCAACATTAAGTAGTCCAATGGGTTTTTGGTGAATGTTCAAGTCCGTCCATGACGCAACTATGAATATTTCTTCCAACGTGACAAGCCCACCTGGTAAAGCAATAAACGCGTCAACATGATTGATCATTTCAGTAAGTCTTTTAGACATACCTGAGACAATACATTCTTCTCTATTTGATTTTCCAATGAGGTTTTCCTCTGTCAAAGGTTTTGGAATGATCCTCAAAACTTGACTGTCACCTTCTTGCACAGCCTTTGAAACACATCCCATCAGTCCAAGATTGCCACCGCCATCTACTAACTGCATGTTTCTTTAAGCCATAACTCTACCCAAATCTTGTGCAGCCTCAACAAATTCTGGTTTAGTTCCATAACTAGTTCCACAAAAGACACAGATATTAGTAACTCGTCGTCTTGAATTTTTCTCCATTTTTTGCTATCTTTCTTATCTAGATGTGTCAAAGAGAGAAATGAAGAGTTGAATATATAGATCTTGAAAAAGGGTGAGTAATAAATGTACTAGTACCTGTAAAATGACAATTGTCAGATGAACAATAAAATAGATCATGAAAGTCAAAAAGTTTAGATATTATCGGTAAAAGTAAAGGAAATCAAAATAGTAAATTAAAGTAAATCAAAACAGTAATTTAAAGTAAAGGAAATTAAAGCAACAAATTGAAAAATATATACTGGTAGTTGTGATTGTGGCTCACATCTTCCTCTAGTTTTACATCCAGTAACGGCTTGAACGCCCTCTATAGGTCGGGGATAGGCTTCCCATCTAATTTTTTTATAAATTGGCAAATAGGGCTTTTAAAGTCAGATTCCCGAGACTGTGTTGTTGTCTTTCTTTTTGAAATTATGTATGCAAATTGCGAATTACACGATGAACATGTCCACTATGATGCGTCTCAAGAGTCAATTATATATGATCTAAAGACTCCTTACTCAAGCCATCTCTAATGAATTGAATTTTATCTTCGCGATTGTCAGACACCATTCCTAAAGAATGACAACATGCACATTAATAACAAACACCATCATTTCTTAGCATAGTTACTTTTCCCTAAAACAGGCATGTAAGAAATGAAAAAGTCGGATGCCTCACATGCCAATCGAACCCTTACTTCAATTACCCAACGAATATCACTAGGAATACCATGGATCATAAGAAGCCTCATTCTTTCAGTGTGTGCTTTGTAAATTTTCATCCGAGCATTTTGGGGGAGAGAAGGAAAATGTCTATGGAGTTTTGCAAGAGTTTCCTCCACACCTTGATGGCTCCGGTCTTGAGGTATTCTTTCTTCTTGATCGTTTATGAGAGAGGAAGAAATTTCCACAGGGTGAGTTTGTTCATCTCCAAGAGATACTTCAATTCTTCTGGCAAAGTCTTCAATTCCAAATTGGGTGCTTCCTCTTAATTTTCTTCTTCCAGTGTTCCTAGCTCCTCAAGATTTTGCTTCTCTCCATCATCTTCCAGTACCTATGAAGAATCAAGTAAAAATTCATTAGGAATATCTGAATCTAATTGTGTACTTGATTCAAGAAAATTAATTGTTATTTTTAATATGATGAGCATCCTCTTATTTATAGAGGATGCCCAGCGTTCACAATTGTAAAAATACAATTGTGAACAACTATCAAAGACAATTGCATGCAATTGTCAAGATAGAGGGAACATCCACCGAAAGGTGGATGCTGATCTCCACCAATAATAGTTTTTTTTTTGTTTTGATTTTGATTTGACAATGACTTTTACATATAATACACTTTAGTTTCTTCGTCAATTTTGGTCTTGAACATTTTAGAATTAGAAAATCTGGTCAACAGTAAAGTTGTAGATCTTTGTGTCTTCTTTCATCTGCAACTGGAATCACTTCAATCCATTATCAAAGTAAATAGTTATGGCCAAAATACTAACATTACACAGGGTTGGAATTTCCGTAGTTGTACACTGTTAGAAAGCCCTATTAAATTTCTAGCCTCCAAAATCCAAATGTCAAGTCTATTTTTCACCTATATAAAAGATAAAAATCACCATAAACATATATAAACTATAAATTTAATTATTATTTTACAAATATGCTAAATTAAGAGGATTAATGAAACTATTAGTGTAAAATGATTAATTTTTATTTTAATAAATGTGAACTTCATAGTGTTCATCAGTCGCTCTCTCTCTTCACAGAATTTTAGTATTTGGATCTTAATAGATGATTTCTAGGTGGTGTCTGAATCTCTTGTGTGAAGGGGGAACCCCCTTTATAGTAAAAGAAGGGGCTAAGAATGGAAGAATGAGACATAATCCCCTCTTCTTCTCTAGTGATTGCTAATCAGTTGTGTCAATTACAGCTCGAGACATAGTCGATCGGATGTACATCTTAGGACATATATCAAACCAGACATACCATGCCCGTAATTTCAGTAACTGAAGATTTACATGATCAATGATAACTCAACACATATCTAGCCAGATATGAAATTCAAATTCTATATCCGAATAGATATCTAATCTGAATTCCATGTACGATTGGATATCAATCAGATTCGTGGTTCCAAGGACTGACTATCCACACATTTATTGACAACTGGATATATTCGATCAGACTTAGTGTTTCCGAGGTATATCTGGCCGGATCTAGGATTTTCAAGGTATGTTTTTTGGAGTTCCCTTCAATCCTGGCACCCAGGATCGGACTAGAAAATTTTTTATGCCCTCTTTTCTTCTGGTCGAATCTGAACAACTCTCCCACTGAAATTTTGCTTATGTTTTTAACAAAAATTCAGCCCCGGAACAGCCCTGAATAACGGTGTAAATCTGGACTGTTTAGGACCCAAAATGCGCACAGCTCACTGCCCAAATATGCCTCTATATGCGTGAGTTGCCACTGAATTTAAGGTATGATTTTTCAATTAAAAATAGCCCCAACACAGTCCTAAAACACCCCTTAAAATTCCCTAAAAATTTTGAATAAAAAACAAACCAAACCCAGCCCCGTTTCACAACTTTTGAGATGCGGCAGTGAGCAAAAAATTACTCATTGTCGTGTAGTGTTTGAGAAGGAGAAGATGATGAATTTAGTTCGACACCAAATAGCCTTATGTGCTATATCTCGTTACCAATAGAGAATAGAGTGAGACATTCTTGTCTCTAAACTCTTTAGAGATCAAAGTACCACACAAGTATTTGTTTTTTGATTTGTTTTTGTTCTTTTTTTCTTTTCTCAACTCTTGAGAGAATTCTAAGAACAAGTAAGGTGGCTAGGGTTAGAATGAGATAGGATAGGGAAAAAGAAAATTTATTTTTCTTTTTATACCTACGGTGTTTCCAAAATAAAATAAACTTTTCCTCTCCCACTTTTTCTAGAATAGGCCACCTTAGGATTTTTCAAAAATTTTATAACAACAAATATTTAATTTCCATAATTAAAAAAATATTACAAAAAAGAAAGAGTTGTCACCTTTTAAAAGTTGTAACTAACAAAAATAAATCAAGGGTTTCCAAAAACCAATTTTGGAATATCCAAAAAATATAAACCTTTTATTAAATTATATATATTATAATTTAATAAAATGTAATTAATAATTATCATATAATTATTAAAAACCATATATTAAACTTAACTTATAGTTTCTAGTGTGACAAAATAATATTATTAATAATATTAATAATATATATTATACATATGTGAATATATAATTGGATTATCCAATTATAATTAATCTGCTACAATATATCGATATAGCACGGAGACCAAATCGACCTACAGTTCTGAGCTCCAATAATCCTGGAATATCAATTAAACTCTTAATTAAATATTCTGTATTATTAACTTCGGGTTATTCCACTAAAAATTTGAAGTTGTACTCTCATTATCGCAGATAGATAAATCAAACCGAACCACATCGGTGTCCATCGATATAGTCATTACATACGGATTGGCCCTTCATGAGTATCTCATAATTAGAGCCGGGTATTAATATCCGTTATACCCCTCTAATTATTTTTACCGTAAGTATATTGATTCTCTAATGAACGATTTATTCATAAACATTATTAATATTAATCTTTCTATTTATAATAGAAAGACTTGATCGCTCAAATCGTTCAAGTACCAAATCAACCCTTAAGGAAGATACTCCTCTACTTCTCGCAATAATGAGTGAATTCATTATCTATATAAAACGTCCCCAGCTACATACCAAACCATGTTCCCAAAATACGTAGCTATTGGTCGGGATTGCTACACCAACCTCACCTTTGTAAATCAAAGGACATAGTCTGCCATGCAGGAGTTCGTAGTACTCTCAGGATTCAGATCAATCCATATATGACCATCAAGTAGATTGAAATGAATTTCTTTATCTAACAGATACTATAAGAAACTCATTTCTATCTGGGTCCAGTCCTATATGATCAACTCATATAAGGTGCCTCAATTATCATATCTCCACATAGACGATCACATATCAAGGTTTCCATACAATTATATAATGGACCGCAGCTATAGATAATCTGCAAACAAAATACTCATTTTGTTTGCTCTCTATGGACTATTTTAGATTATTAATTTCAGACATAAATCCTCTTGTGTATGACACTTATACACTAAGTCTGAAGGAACATGAGTAATTTAAGGTAAATAAGATAATTTACAATATGAGATATTAAACAAATATTTTGATAAATGAATAATAGATCCTTTTATTTCATAAAACATAATTCCATTTACATTACATGAATCTCTAGTGTATATATCTCAATAGTCTCTCACTTGCACTAGAGGAAATGGGACATGTCACGTAACCCTAGACAATCTAGGTGACCTTCAAACACTTTAACCGATAAGATCTTTGTAAACAGATCAGTCAGGTTCTCTGTGGATGCAATCTTCATGGCAGTAACGTATCCTCTTTGCACTATCTCATTGATGAGATGATATTTTCTCTCTATATGTTTTCCCCTCTTATGGCTTCTTGGTTCTTTGGAATTCGCCACTGCACCACTATTATCGCAATAAAGTGTGAGTGATTTATCCATATCTGAAACAACTTCCAGATCTCCCAAGAACTTTCGGAGCTAGACTACTTCCTTAGTTGCTTCGCAAGCTACTTCATACTCAGCCTCAATAGTGGAATCAATAATACAAGATTTTTTTATACTCATTTACACAATGGCCCCACCATCTAGGGTAAACAGTGATCCAAATGTTGATTTCCTGTAATAAAATATTTGTCCGAAAATTAGAGTCTGTATATCCCCTGAGGATCGTATCCTCACCTGAATATACAAGCATATAATTTCTCGTTCTCTTAAGATACTTGAGAATATATTTCACAGCCATCCAATGATATAATCCTTGGTTAGAGTGAAACCTATAGACTAGTCCCACTGAAAAGCATATGTCTGGTCTCGTGCATAACATATCATACATGAGCCTACCAACTACTGAGGCATATAAGATATGTCTCATTTCCTCAAATATTTGAGGTTCCTTAGGAGACTGTTCCTTCGACAAATAAATTCCATGTCGATAAGGTAAATTTCCTTTCTTGCAATTATGTATCCCAAATCGCACAAGGTTCTTCTCGATATAGGATGCCTGAGACATAGTTAAGAGTCGTTTCTTGCGATCCCAAAGAACTTGGATCTCAAGAACATAACTGGCCTCTCCCAAATCTTTCATTTGGAATTGGTTAGCTAGTCGGGTCTTCACATTCGATAATATCTTTACATCATTCCCAATGAGTAAAATATCATTGACGTATAAAATGAGAAAAACCATCTTCCCGTCAATGATGCGCTTGTATACACAAGACTCATCAATATTCTGCTCAAAATCATAATACTTGATCATGGTATTGAATCTTATGTTCCAAGATCGAGATAAATGGACATTTGCAGCTTGCAAACTTTTTACTCTTGACCTTGGGCTATGAAACCCTCTGGTTGTACCATATAGATACATTCATCAAGATTTCCATTTAAGAATGCAGCCTTGACGTCCATTTTCCAAATCTCATAGTCATAATATACAGTAATAGATAGAAGAATGCAAATGGATTTTAGCATGGCTACTAGTGAGAAAGTTTTCTCATAGTCAACTCCCTCTTTCTGAGTATAACCCTTGGCCACTAGCCTAGTCTTGAAGGTATGTACCTTCCCATCTTCTCCCATCTTTCTCTTGTAGATCCACTTGCAACCTATAGGTTTGCCCCATCTGGTTGGTTAACAAGTTCCCAGACTAAGTTGGAGTACATAGACTCCATCTCAAGGTTCATTGCTTTGAAACATTCCTCTTTATCAGAATCATACATTGCACTACGATAGGTCAATAGATCATCTACACCATCGTTGGAAGTGATAACTTGTGCCTCTCCAACTCCTATATAGCAATCAGGTTGTCATACAACCCTCCCAACTCACTACCCAAATCAGCCTCTATATGCGTGAGTTGCCATTGTGTTTCAGGTCTATTTTTTCAGTTAAAAATATCCCCAACACAGTCTTAAAACACCCCTAAATATTTCCCAAAAATTCTGGAGCAAAAATAAACCAAACCGAGCCCCGTTTCACAACTTTTGAGATGCGGCAATGAGCATAAAATTGCTCACTACCGTGTAGTGTTTGAGAAGGAGAAGATGATGAATATAGTTCGACACCAAATAGCTTGCCGTGCTATATCTCGTTACCAACAGAAATAAAGTGGTCTATACTCACAATCTTGTCTCTAAACTCTTTAGAGATCAAAGTGTCACATAAGTATTTGTTTTTGAATTTTCTTTATTCTTCTTTTTCTTTTCTCAACTCTTGAGAGAATTCTAAGAACAAGAAATGTGGCTAGGGTTAGAATGAGATAGGTTAGGGACAAGATTTTCTTTTTATACCGAGTGTGTTTCCAAAATAAAACAAACTTTTCCCCTTCCTCTTTTGCTAGAATCAGCCACCATAAGGTTTTTCAAAATTTTTGTAACAACAAATATTTAATTTCCTTAATTAAAAAGATGTTACAAAAAAGAAAGAGTTATCACCTTTTAAAAGGTGTAACTAATAAAAACAAATCAAGGGTTTCCAAAACAAAATTTTTCTATTCGTAATAGAAAAACTTGAGTGCTATAATAATTCAAGTATCGAATCAACCTTTAAGGAAGATATTCCTCTACTTCTCGCAAGAAGGAGTGAATTCCCTATCTATGTAAAACATCCCCAGCTACATACCAAACCATGTCCCCAAAGTACGTAGCTTTTGGTCGGGATTGCTACACCAACCTCACTTTTGTAAATCAAAAGACATAGCCTGACATGCATGAGTTTGTAGTACACTCAAGATTTAGATCAATCCATATATGACCATCAAGTAGATTGAAATGAATTTTCTTTATAGAACAGATAATATAAGCAACTTATTTCTATCTAGGTCCAGTCCTATAAAATCACATCATATAAGGTGCCTTCATTCTCATGTCTTTCATTCCTTCATCCAAAATTTCCTTAATGATCGGCTGCAGATCACCCAACTAAGATATCACCGTCCTTGAATCTACCATTTTGTATTCTAGGAACCTACCCATGATAAATTTATTTTGTCCGACATTCTATCTTTCATGCATCTTCTTAAGAGATTCCTAGAAAATATTTGGAGAAGTCATACTTTGGTACACATTGTTTAGAGTATTTTTAAGACCGCCCAAGATTTAGTTCTTACACAAGAAATCACCTTATGACCATGCCTCTACCCACAATTGCCAACCACCTCATTTACTCCATTTTACATGACCTATAGGAGTTTCCTTGAGAAACTTAACAAACTACAGTGTAGTAAATTAGAATAATATTTTTCTCTACCACTGTTTAAATTTGTTCCACCAAACTTATCCGGCTTTTCTCCATGAGCAACCGATAGTGTAATATTTTCACTAGCCATGTGTAACTAGAAAAATCTGAAAAGAATCTCAATAAGTCTACATAAGAAAAATTACTTAATGATCAATTTTGTGATCCAGTTTATGTTACACCAAAAGCCCACTTGTTATTATTTTGGACAGTAATTATACCAAATAATACAAGTTCTCGAATTTGTGGCTAAAATCTCTTATGATAGGTGGGAAAAGGAAAATTCCCAGAGGATAAAATTATGGCATAACCACTTAAATTCATGCTCTCGTAGGCTCTTATCGCCTTGGTGACAAAATTTCCTTAGTCATTTTCTCATTAGAAAATATTAGGCATTCATTCTTAATGTTACACTGTAAATATCAACTTTTCACTTAAAATTATTATGTTAATATGTGATAATTGAAAATACAAATATTAACTTAAATTTATAATACCAAGTTTATAATTTGAGGAAAGTAATTGTTCATTATATGACTTTTTCCTAAATTAATATTTAACATCATAAGGCATGAATTCACACAATCAAAATTAAGTTTACCACATATCAATGCTTGTGATCATTGTATTATGTCTATATTATCACGTTTCACAATTAAAATTTATGAACAATATATGACAATTAAAAAGTTAAGGAAATATATACTAAATTTATCATGCAAAGTCACTTTACTTAAATCATTTTTTGCACCAAAATTAGTTTAAGCCTCAAACATCCCAAGAACGTCTTGCGTTCGAGTTATGTTTGTCATAGCGTTCGAATAGGTTCTTCTAGTGAACTTACGTTCGTGTGACGTTCATTAACACATTCGAACGAAACCGTCTAGTGAATTCACGTTCGACACGCGTTCAACATGCGTTCGAACGACTCTGTGTATTTTGCTTATGCCGAACACGTTTTTACAGGTTTTTTAGAGCATGAATGCATGAATTATGCAAAAATAAGATTGTACAACACAAATATGAATAATACGTTTTTAAGATTTTTTGCTGGATGTGTTGTTAATCACTTAGTTATGCAAATTACATAACACTCATGCAATTCATTATCAAGCATGTACGAACATAAATCAAGGATTTAGATCAACTTAGAAAAATTATGTAGAAATGAAGAAAGATGTCAAAACCAAGCCGGGTTTTCGCTCTTGCCTTGAAAACTTATTAGCCCCGCCTCTGTACACTACGAATCTAGCAGCTAACGTTCTCCCAGGATTCATGGTTGCTTCTTGATGGGCACTCATTTTCTCAAGAACTATGAAATAGAAAAATGGTGGAAACTCTCTTCTTCTATTGGTAAGTCTTAAACTCTCTTATTATGCCTAAGGACAAAAGAAAGAATTGAATGCAAATTTACTAAGTGGAGGGATCTATTTATAGAGATGGGGGGTTGTCATTGAAGAGGTACTTTTAAGTTTAAAGATGTAATCCTTTACAGGGTTATAATTCTTCAATACACCCTTACAACTCAAATGGTTATATATCTTTTCACTATAAGGGACATATCAATTCAATTTGTGTCTTTCCTAAAAGCCACATATTAAGGGACATGTCTTTTTAATGAGACGCCCTATAAATTTACTTAAGATGTAGAAAATTTCCTACAAATATTTGGAATAGGCGTGACAATTTGAGTTAGGATTCGTTTATTCGTTCAATATAAATTTGAAAAAATAATTTCGATTAATAAATGAGTCAATTTCGTTCGATTTGATTTATTTATTAAATGAATTGAATATGAATTTAAGCTCATTGATTCGTTTATTTGTTTAGAATTCATTTTATTATTTTCATTTATTAGTTGTTGTTATTTTTCAATTAACATTTAAGAAATTATTTATAATTATCATAGAAAAATAATATTGTCTATATTTGCTGAGTCATTTTTAGTAAATATATTAATTGCATATTTCATATGTATACATTTATGAAGAATTAATGTAAATAAATTATGGTAATTTATGTTATTGAATAATGTTATGACTAAATGAATATTCGTATTCGATTCATTTAGTAAACTAATTGAATACAAATCGTGATATTGATTTAGTAAACGAATCGAATATGAATCCACCACATTTTGATTCGATTCATTTAGGGTTTGATCAATTTTATTTTTCCACCCCTAATTTGGATTAATGGAATGTGATGATGTTTATAATGTAATGTAATTCAATGAAATTGAATGGCACAGAGAGCAATTTACTAAATTATCGTTTGGAAAAAAAGAATATTTTATAATATAATGTTTTAAAACATTGATAATTAAAAAGTGATAAAATTAAATGTAAATAACTAATTTCTAATGATAATTATGTCATAATAGAATCGAAAAGTAATAAAGGCAATATGTTTTACAATTGGTAATTTCGTTTCCACATATAATTTTATTTTTTTTAAAAGTAACATTCCATCCTAACATCCTAATTTGGCAAGTTAGGTATCAATATCTGACGGGCTCATTTTGTTACATCATCTTTCACTTCATTCCACTCTATTTCACTTTTTTCCTTCAAATTTCTATTAATTAAACATGCATATTTCATGTAATCGATCGTACCGCGTGCGTGAATATTTATTGCATGTAAAGTAAAGAAAAATCATATTTTCATAGTCTTACATGAAAAATTCTAAAATGTAATGGTGGTAATACGTGGCATAAGTAAGGTAGTTCAATAATATTTTATCATGAATGTTGAATTATTAAAAAACTAAGAAATAAATAATAATTATATTTAATATAACGAAAAATGTCATATACTTATTAATACGGAAAATATGTGAAATTTCCCTATTTTTTGTGAAACTAAAGAAAGCCATTTATATTTTAAAACTAAGTGAAATCCCATCATACTTAAAAATCTTGAATTTTAGGATAAGATATCAATAATCTTGATTAAGATAGGAGATCTCAAACCATTTGATTCAGAATTCAGAACGATTTATCATTTCGATTCGAAATACATAACGGTTTATCGTCTTCGGAATATAGGATGATTTATCATCTCGATTTGAAAAATCAGTTGGTATTCGAGACGATTTTTTCGTCTCAAAACACAATCTGAATGACGGGACTTGTTCGGGATAAGATGTCCTGATTGCCATCTCTATTTTATGTTTTGTATTAAGAATAAGAATATATTTATAACAAAATCACAATATGAGGTTTCACTTAATTTTAAAATATTAAGAAAATTTTACTTAATTTCACTAAATATCATCAAGATTTTTATTAATTTTTAAATATTACATGACTCATACATCTCTCCTGCATCAAAAAATTGCTCATTGCATCGAGTATCACAAAATGGCATTAAAATTTATGAATGGATTTATGACTTGGAACAATTATGCCATTAATAATTTATAGTCGTACCAACTTGCACAATTTGACTTGACGATTTATATCTCACAATCACAATTAATACACGGTGCCTACTTCCCTTCATTTTCCGTCAAGAACAATGATATTTTTCACAAACTAATTTTTTTTCTGTATTGCCACCCACTCTAGTCGTTTTTATAAATTATAATTATTCGTTTGATGTGAAAACTTTTGCAAATATTAAACTCATCTCAGTCATAAAATAACTTATATTTTATTAAAATTTTGACTGAAAACTCTGAGAGAATCTCAACCGTATTTAGGCAATTGTGTTAGGTTTTGAGTCTTGAAAAATTCTGTAATAAAATTTATCCAATTTATTATTGATCGCGATTTTATATCGCACGCAAGCACACGTATTGCTCAAGTAATATAGTGACAATATGTAGGATATCCTACCCGCATATACTTATTATTTATCTTAATAATATTAAAATTAACCTACTTAACTAGAGTTAAACAATTGGTGGAGAGAGAATTGATTAAACTAAAATTAATTGAAATATTAAATCAAGAACAAATAATAATTTTGGAGATAAACTTTACATGCGAGAAGAACTTGGAGTTGTAACTTTACATAAACACGCAAACAATGAGTTAATGCAATTTTCATTCAATTGGGTTGTTCTTATAAATTATTAACCTAAAACGCTAAACTATCTACAAGCCTCTTTCGATGGTCAGGTATAAATATTTAACTTAAACTAATTAATTATATGTTTAGGTTAATTAATTTAAACCAAATTCATTAAGGTCATGTTCTAATATTGGTTACACATGCCCTATAGATATATGTCTATCATGAAGGGAAATTAATTCAGCAGAACTAGATCAAACACTATTATTTCCAAGGCTTAATCCAAATTTTCTCTGTCGAGTTCCTAAGGATATACCACGACTATTTTATTGTTGGCCAGACCAATAAAATATGCAATCAAAGCACATAGAATAATAAATAATAAAATAACACCCTGTTCATTTTTGCTGATTATCAACGTCATATAAATTATTTACGTGATGTTTCACGTACATGTAAGGTCTCCGAGTGCATACCGACCAGTAAAAGTCAGTTCATTCATCATGTAGAGATTTGAAAATTTTAGCATTTTTACGTTAGTGTTGCGTTCGTATTGGCATTCAAACGCATTCAATATTTGCGTTTGTGGCGTGTTCATCAACACATTCGAACGAAACCATCCAAAGTGTTACTGTTCGTATTGCGTTCGTCAGCTGTTCGAACGCAGGCAAGCAGAAATGCTCGCGTACATGTGACATCCGACGAGCGTTCGAACGCAAAATATTAAGATAAAGGGGCGGGAAATATATACATATTAATCGCTCATCACATCCCCAAACTTAATATTTTGTTTGTCCTCGAGCAAAGGAAATAATAATAAATTAAAATAAAATAAACAATGCTAAAAACTAATTAACCTAAGCTACTTTCTTATGGATCACGATTACATTTAGCGTCTGTAACAAGCCTTTAAACCCCGAGACGGCCCTAATGGATGAGTTATAATCTTGTGAGGGCTTACAACGATGACACCCACAAATGTCATTCACATGCACATATAATCACATAAAACAAATAAAACAAATAAACTTGTCCTGGTGGTTACACATAATATTATCCTCAAAGAAGACCTACCAATGGAATCAAAGAACCTTCAAAGTACCCAATGCAACTCAAATCCAAGTTTTTGAATAAATCATCTAAGCCACACTCAGAATGTGTGTATGTAAAGGTCCAGTCACAACTCGATTCTTAAGTAAGACAACTCAGTAATTTCGTCTCAAAAATTGACATATGATGGTCAAACAAACCTAAATATCTCAAAAGTGCTTTGTATTTGCCCATTAAGCTTGATATGGTATAGATTCTCTTTAATCCTTATCTTTTGACTCACCCACCTTTTAAGGTAGTATTTCTCCTCATGGCGGTCCTAACACTCGCTCATGGATATCTTCACGCTTATAGGTTATAAGTAGTTTATTTATTTTTTTAAGTATTTTTTCCTTTATGCACTTTTCATCATTTTTTTCACAAAATATTTTTCTTTCTTCTGCTCTAGCCATACCATATATCATAAATAATTGTAAATCGAGATAAATATCTAAGAAAACAGTTATTCATCTTCAAATAATTTCTTCAACTAGTAACTTTATCAACTACCTAGGCTCTTACTACTAGAAATCTACTTTTAAGTGCTTACAAGTCTAACCTAGATCACCTACTCAATGCATCAGATAAAAGTAAATTGGGCAGTTATCGTTTCCAAGATTTCATCTTAGAGCAAAAAACACTCATCAGTAGACACATACTTCACTACCTAGGACTTAAAAATATATATATATTTTTAAATAGCGGAAACTAACACTAACATGCACACACCCCCAAACTTAAAATTTGCATTGTCCTCAATGTAAGATAAGCGTAAAAATACAAGAGATATGAACAACATTGCTGTATATGGAGTTGATCAGGCTTTTGCTGGTCAGAAGTTGGCTGCACGGGTTGTTTTGGTTGTGGTAGTACATGCATAGATAAACACGAAAACTATTAAATACACAATTAGCAGACAATAAAATAAAATGATAGTAAAGAAACTAAAAATAAACGTGTGGGTTGCCTCCCTTCTAGCGCTAAGTTTAACATCTTCAGTCAGACGTTTTCTGAAGATCTTCCTTCATAGAGGCTTCAATGTGACTTTAGATGTCCTAGATGGGACAATGCCATGGGCATTACTCTTCAAGCGTCTGTTCCACAAATGAGATGGCGAATAGAAATCTTTTCTACTTTGTGCTTCTGCCACATTCTTCAATCTTTTAGCTTTATGGGGTCTTGAATGAAAATATAGACTATCAGAAGTTCTCGTATGATGCTTGACTTTGAATGGTTGTACCATTTTGTCAAGCTTATGGGCGATATTCCTGATATTAGCTTCCCATGTTGTGATGTGTCCTTTTATGTAAATAGATTTTTAATAGGCTCACACAACTGCTATTGTCTAACTCATTATTCCACTACTTCCCCATATATGAACTTTCGAATTTCTTCATTTAGCTCTTCATCAGACATTTGGGCGATGCACTCTTCCTCTACTTCCTTATGGTTGACTGAGATGACGTTGCGAAATTTTTTTCCTACCCTCCTAGGGCCGTCGTCAGTGTCACTGGTAAGCTCATTATAGCCTCTGACTTTGATTAATCACAAGATGTCCAATTTGGGTCTCCAATGTTCTTATGGTTGCAGCTTGACTCTGAAATATGGAATCATATTTACCTTCTTGCTTTTGGAGCATGTCTTTATAGTTCCTTTAATTATCTATTTAGTTCGTACCCTTGATTGTTCTGCCACCTATGGTTGTAGCTATCTAAGCAGAGGTTATGGCCTTGTTTGTTGTAGTTGTTAACATACTTAACAGACTCGCTATTTGGATAGTGGGGCTCTCCATTATGTACCCTCTATATCCTGCAGTTGTAACTAGATATGGCAATTAGACCCGGACCCGGCCCGGATCCGCATGGACCCGGACGATCCGGGTCCGAGATTAAAATATCCAGACCCGGGTCTAAAAATTAACCCTAGTCCGGCCCGGATAAACCCTGGTCCGAAAAAAATAATAAAAATTAAAATATAATAAATTAAAATATAAAATAATATACATATATATAAAAAAATATAATAGAATAAATTAAAAAATATAAAAGAATTGAAATAAAACTAATAAATTGACAAAATCCAAATATAAATATAAAATAATACAATTAAAAATAAAATAAACCGGGTATCCGGACCGGGTAAACCCAGGTCCAGACTCATGTATATTTACCCGGGTCCGGAACCGAACCCGGGGTAACGAACATGCTTCCGGATCCGGACCCGGGTCTAGATCCGGATTATGCCATCCCTAGTTGTAACTCCAGAGTTTTTTACAACTTACTTACTGATGATCTCTAGACACATGCAGATTTGGTCTAGCTTGGAATTCACGGATGTGTTTAGCTTTAACCCATGGACTTCTGCCGCTCGCTGCCAAATACTTCTTTCAGTTGGCCATAGAGAGTTGTTGTTAGCCATCTCTCCAGTAGATCCCATGCAATATTTTCATCTTTCAGCATTATCGCACCTCCAGCCACTGCATATACTATATTCTTCATCATTCCATTAAGCCCATTGTAGAAGGTTTGGACTTGCAGCCATTTTCCAATGTCGTGATGTGGACACTTGCACAGTAGGTCTTTATTGTTGGAGATTCTAAGCATCCCAAGATCAATAAACAGAGATGAACATGTATAAATACAATCGAGAAAGCCGCGGAATACTTACATCGATCGGTTGAGCGACGCGCGAGGCAACAAAAAACTTCACTGCCCACTGTCATGGTCACGGCAAACTGCAGTTCCAAGTTCACTGTTTTCGATCTTCATCTTCAAGTTTTTGAGCTCCAAGCTTCATGAAATGATTCCCGGCTCATGGGTGGACTTCCCTATCACCTTCGCATGTCTCTCGGAGTGCTAGCTCTTAAGAAATTTGCCACAAATTTCCTACTTTTGGCTTCCGTATCTCACGGTTTTCTGGGTAGAAAAACCAGTGAGGAAATAGACCTCCAAGGGCATGTGAGATGAGAGAAAATGGAGAGAGAGAGATGAAATGTGTTATGTAAATTTTGGTATTTGATTTCTTAAACATATACCAAACATTTGGCTTTTAAAAAGTCAAACTTTTAAAGCTTTTAACCACTACATCAATCAATCAATCAATCACATCAATCAAGTTGTCAAGTCACATCACTCAAAGTGACAAGTGATTTGACGCTTGATGCGACTAATGATTTGACGCTTGATTTGACTTACGTGCCACACTCAAATTCGAAATGCGAATGCGCTCGCAAACAATCCCGGGTCCGGTTCGCTAATTCCAAATTAACGAATTTTTCCGTTGCGTCGTAATTAAATGATTACGCCTAGCGAAATCACTATTCACATCGCTAACGAATTAATTCTAAATTAATTCATTCGCCAGAATTAAAATCTAATTTTAATTCCGCGTCGAAATCCAATTTCGTTTAATATATCGAATATATTAATTAATCGATTAATTCCAAATTAATCGTTCTCTTTCTTTAATTGATATTTTATCCCAGATAAAATATCTCGACAATTAATCCCAGATTAATTTTCTCTCTCATCTAATTAATCCCAGATTAATTAAAAGTGCGAGTCATACGTCATCGGTGAATCTTTAGGAAGCGACCCATGAGATCCCTGGATATGTTGGCAGTAAATTCGGTCGTCGGACTATCCGAACACGTAAGTACCTCGTACTACGTTTATACCGATTTACAAGACAAGGTTGGCTTCTAGCAAAGCGCCATGCCTACCCAATTCTCCAGAAATATCCTTATATGAATAAATGATCTATATCAGGCGTAGTATACGTAGTATTGCGTATTTCTGTCCAGTATCGGATGATCACATGCAAGGCCTGAGGCTGGTACAGTGTCTGCCCCGTACGAAGCATATATCGGATGACGAGCAACTAGTCTCTTTAATATCGGATAATCATGACCAAGTCATATTATCCCGACGGTTGCAACCTTTTTAGAGAACCAGTTATGTATCCCTGCGCGATCATTATCTCCATATGACTGAGTGACACTTCCGTCTTGACATCACATCCAACACACTACGATTCTCAATATACCCAGCATAGGCAAACACAAAACCTGTTAAAGTCCTGGACGACCGCAACCAAAGTATATTGATTGTCGCAAGTATAGCGGTGCAAGTCTCAGGTTAAGACCAAATACCTACCCTGATTTCGGACTTCCATAGACACATAGTCATACTACCAATGGAATTCCGAGGGGGTCTACCTAGAGGGAACCTGTTTCTCATACCATCGGTAAAACACAACCTCCTATTACACTTGCATGAGTATCCTATACCCAAATATATGAGAACTATGCCGTTGTGCCCTCACAACGCGCACAAGTGTAATACTAGTCTTTTACGCATTCATCGATGTCCAATTTCGATAATGCTCTGACTATGGATGTTTAATGATTTATCCTTCGTGGACTGATACTGTCTCATATCATTCTCAATCCAGGAACAAATCATAAAGACCTCCTATCATTTATATATCTAGCTGATCTAATCACAAATGATAAGAGTGCAATCTCTTTTGTCACATAGTTAATTTGTACAACAACACCATGATCTGTACAAATAGTGACGCTATGGGTCATAATTGTCCAACATTTATATCTCTTCTACGCTTCGTATAAGGGATCTGAATAATATTGTGTGAATGACGTGATGTTATTACGCAAGTTTTCTATTCTGGTAGGAGGAAAGTACTTAGCAAGGAACTTGGTGGCCAAGTTTTCCCATATAGTGATAGATCCTGCTGGCAGTGACTGGAGCCATTGCTTCGCTCTATCTTTCAATGAAAATGGGAAAACTCACAGGTGAACCGCTTCTTCTTCCCCCTCTGTTGAAGTTGAAAGTGTTGTATTTTTCTAAAAAAATTATGTATGTAGGCATTAGGATCATCATTCGGGCCACCCCCAAACTGCACTGATTATTGTATTGATGAACTGATAATATACATATATTTCACGCCCCTCTATCTTGATATTTTGTATATTATCTAAATTTTTATGAGTGTTTTGATGTGTTTCAGGTGTATTTTACAGGTTAAAATAATATCAAGAATTAATTGGACATAACGAGGGATGAAATGACAAAATTGGAGCACATTTTGGCCATATTTAGAGTCAAAATGAGCATCTTGACGCTGGAAGTGTGTTGTGACATGTGGATAAGAAAATCATGTTAGAAAGCAGTAATGGTGGTGAGTCGTGATGCTGGGTATGGCGCGTCGCGACACGAGAAATGCTTTTCCAGTTTTTCCAGAATCCGACTTTGATCAGGAAAGACCTTGTCTTTATTTTATATGCATTGTAATGTAATGCGCATAGGCTAACTAGGGTGGATTAAAGGTCCTCTATTTCAAGTGAAAATGCCCAAAAGGCTACCTTTAACACGATGTTTTGTCGCGCCTTTTATCATGTCATTCACCCTTTGTATATCATTATTCTATTTACGCATGTATTGCCTTCTAGTGCGCATGGGCTAACTAGGGTGGATTAAAGGTCCTCTATTCGAGGGAAAATGCCTAAAGGGCTACCTTTACCACGATGTTTTGCCGTGCCTTTTATCATGTCATTCACCCTTTTCATATCATTATTCTATTTACGCATGTATTGCCTTCTAGTGCATATGGGCTAACTAGGGTGGATTAAAGGTCCTCTTTTCGAGGGAAAATGCCTAAAGGGCTACCTTTACCACGATGTTTTGCCGCGCCGGATGAAGTATGTTTTGATTGAATGTGAGATATGTTTAATCGGACATACGGAGTTCCACATCATTGTTTTGTTCATTTGTATGCATTGCATTCTAGTGCGCATGGGCTAACTAGGGTGGATTAAAGGTCCTCTATTCGAGGGAAAATGCCTAGAGGCTACCTTTACCACGATGTTTTGCCGCGCCGGAAGAGGTATACTCGATTGAATGGGAATGAGTTCAATCGGGCACACGGGGTCCTATATTTTGCATCTGTGTATATGTTTACGTCGTCTATCATGCATCAGGTCTTGTCCCGTTCGAACGCATTCTCGAACGCTATACGAACGTGAACCTTCTGTTTCCCGTTCGAACACGTTTACGAACGCTACTCGAATGCGCATGCATTTTGTTTCATCTGGTCTTGTCCCGTTCGAACGCGTTCTCAAATGCTACACGAACGCGAACCTTCTGTTTACCGTTCGAACGTGTTTACGAACGCTACTCGAATGTGCATGCATTTTGTTTCATCAGGTCTTGTCCCGTTCGAACGCATTCTCAAACGCTATACGAACGCGAACCTTCTGTTTACCGTTCGAACGCGTTTACGAACGCTACACGAATGCACATACACTGAACTGATTCCTTTTCATCATATTTCATACATAATTGCTTTTTGGGTGATTCCTCTTATATCATGTAATTACCGATGTCATTCCATTATTGACACTTTTGCTGTTATCATCTATTTTTATTCCCGTATTTATCTAATTGATGTGTCCGTGAGATGGTGTTCAAGCATGATTAGGTTGTTAGTATGTTACTTGGTTTTTAAGCATGATTTAACTGTTAGTATGTTATTCCTCTATGCATGATTTGGTTATCTTCTTTCGCAGTAGGCATTCAATTTACATTCATGATTAGGTTGTTATTTATTTTTCGTGTTTTATGATTCAACATGTTTATGAGATTATTGTGTGATATCGTATGTTTGCCGTTATGATGATTTATTGTATACATGCGAACCTAGGAATAGATTACCCTTGGAAATATATGTTGCTAAATTCGATTAAATTATTGCACAAATCATATCATTACAAGTGGCATAAGTAAGGGACCATTCCGAACCAAACGATTTGAGGTCTTCCCTTGCGAGGGGTGAGTGCAGCCTTAAATCATTTTCCCGGTTCACACCAGGTGGCGACTCCATGTTATTTCTCTGGTTTAGTTCCCCGTGGGCTATTCCGTACTCCCGACCAGGCCGCGAGCCCGGAACAGCGTCGTCCAACATCTGTGTCCTACAGTCTGGCGACTCCACTGGGGATAGAGAATCGGCCCCGAAATAATGTCTTGTAGTGATTATGATTTGTTCTTTAATTAACCGTGTTTACCGTGGGTTGAAAAGGGTTTAATCAAAGGCACTTTTAAGGCTAGGTAATGGTTTGGTGTCTTCCCTCATTCACTACCTTTCTATAAGGAAAAGCTGCGAAGGCACCTAGATAATAATGTACTTGTAGCCTACTGTGATGGACTAATTTGGAGGACTCGTTGTTTATTCCTGTCACCAAGGGATAAGAGTTTAAGAGGCTTGGGTTTTTAAGAGAGTTCACTCCACCCTCCCTCTGGGGAATCTACAACGGGAAATCCATTTGACAGTCAGTCACACACCATAACTCGTTGGCACATACCGTAAGGTATAAAAAAGGTGCACTCACTTGGTCACTCGAACCCTTGAGTGAGGAGACCTAGTTGTGGGCAATCCTTCGCCAGCGAGAGTCTTTGTCCATACTCCCGCAAACCCACATGTAGATCGGAGTTGTATGACCTATAGCAACTATTTCCTTGTGCTTGTGGACCATCCTAATTTGGATACAGTTGGACTTCTTGTCAGAAATGCGAACTTGTTGGGCCATTTAAACTGGGACCAGTTCATATCCTATGACAATTGGGCCAAAAGCTTCTGAAATGTCGATGGGCACTCGGTAGAAATTATTTCTTTATACTTATGTTTAGGACCATCCTAATTTGGATACAGTTGGACTTCTTGTCAGAAATGCGAACTTGTTGGGCCATTTAAACTGGGACCAGTTCATATCCTATGACAATTGGGCCAAAAGTTTCAAAAATACCGATGGGCCATCATGTGTTTGGGCCCTTTATCATTTGAAGTTGTTTAACCATGTTTTCGCAAAGGTGTAAACTTATTGGGCCTTTTCAACTGGGACAAGTTTTCACCTTGCAATAATATGATTGAAGCTTTAAAATAACAATGGGCTGAATTATATGTTCCACACATCGCACGTATCTCATGCATACACACATCATGTTAACTCTCTTGTGTCTTAAGAGCCATCATAGATATCCGTTGGGTTAGGGAAAATGGAAGACTTGTTAAAAGGCCAATAGCAAACATGAGCGAATCAGAGAATGAGGTATCCCGTATGGATCAGTTTGAGAACAGTCTCTCCAAGATTACTGAACAGTTACAAGCCCTGACAACTGCTATGGAAAATATGGTTGTGCCCCGTGCTGGGGGAAATTCTGAGAATGTTAGGCATGAGGAGCCTCCGAATGGGTTGGGGGATGACATCCTCATTTTTGATGATGACATGGCTGAATATACGACGGGAAGAATGATTGGGTCTCAGACAGAATTACAGAAGCTACATGATCATGTAGAATCGGTTACCCATAAAATGATGGGTAAACATGAAGACTTGCTAGATTATAAGGCAATGACTTTTGAAGAACAACTGCCGGCTCAGTTCAAAATGCCTGATATGGCCAAGTTCAATGGGAATGGGGACCCGAGGGTCCATCTCCGACAATATGTGTCAGTTATGAGTTCAGTGGGCCTGTCACAGCGCTAAGTTCAGAAAATGTTTGGGATGTGACTTGAAGGGGCGTCAATAGTGTGGTATCATAGCCTCGAGACGAAGGTCAAGGAAGATTGGAGGGAATTGACATATGCATTTCTGAAATAGTATGTTACAGACTTAGAGATTGTTTGTCACTCCGCGATTTTGAGAATACCAAGCAGAAGCTGGAGGAGAGCTTCAAGGAGTATGTAGATCATTGGAGGAGCCAGCTTCTGAAGATGCAGACTCGGCCTTCGGAGAAGGACCAGATCAAAATGATCATCAATGGCACCAAACCCTCCATTTATGGCAAGTTAAGAAGGATGACCTGCATGATTACAGATTTCCGACAGCTGAGGGAGACTGTCATGGACATCGAAGAAGAAGAAGTGGAGAATAGAAAGTTTTATGGTCAGAATAGAAGGACTTTTGGGGGACATTCTGAGACCAAGCCCACTACTACCGAGGTTGCTGCCATCAGGAACCGACATTTCTCTAACCTGGGGAAGCTTTTATCTAAGGTGCTTGAGAAGCTGAAGGCGCAAGGACTCCTAAAACCCTTGGAGCTTAAACCACTTCCAGATCCTATACCACCCAACCTTGACCTAAGCCTGTATTGTCACTTCCATCAGAGGAGAGGCCATGAAACTGACAGCTGCACCCGCCTTAGGAATGAAATCCAAAACCTCATTGATACCCATAAAATACCCGATCCTGAGAAAGAAAAACCCAACACACACCGGAATCCTCTACCAAACTACCACTTCGTTCCATGACCCACCTACATGATCAACTCCGGCCTACTCGAAAGCTTTGTCCTTCGAACCCTCAACCACCCAGTTTCTTTCATGGGGATAGGGAACGACAACAATGGAGAACCATAGGCCGAGGAAGAAAGCAATGCTGCGAATGATGAAGCTGTTACTCCTAGTTTATTTGATCTTGGATTTTCAAAGACATTGAGTTTATCTACTTGTTCGAACCATTTCTTAATGATAATAAAGACGTTTATTTCGCTTACTTGCCTGAGTCTCTTCCTTTCAACCTGCAACATGAGTATATTTGGCAAAATCATTCAACCCTGGTACTATGATACTCAACGATGTTTAGAACACGGGGAACCCTCGGAAGAAGCAAGCAGAAAGACAGGATATCCATTCAGAAATTGGGAAATGGGGCAGTGAGACTGTCAGGTTTAGAAGGGAATGAGTTCACCGAGCCGATCAACGTAAACAGATTGAAGCAGTACTTTTCCTGAAGAGGAGAAAACCGAGCAGTCACCAAGAGAAGACCTAACCCAACGGAATAAGTAATTCGTTCATGCATGCATGCATACACGTAACATATTTGCTTTCTTTTTGTGTTTGTCCTGTTTTGTAATAACAGGTTTCAAAGAAGAAAAAGAGAAAGCAGCAAAAGCAAGCCAACCAGAGGCAACACCCGTACAGTGTCATCAGTTTAAAGATGGAGTATGGGTTAAGGCCCACACAACATCAATATCAGTTTGGGGCAAAGCCCCACATCAGTATCAGTTTAGGGCGAGGTCCACATCAGTATCAGTTTGGACCGAGGCCAATATCAGTATCAGTTTTGAGGATGAGTCCCGGGGGCAGTCCCACATCAGTATCAATTTTGGGCCGAGGCCCACATCAATATCAGTTTTGGGGATGAGTCCTAGGGGCGAGGCCCACATCAGTATCGGTTTAGGGCGAGGCCCACATCAGTATCAGTTTGGGTCGAGGCCCACATCAGTATCAGTTTGGGCTGAGGCCCACGTCAATATCAGTTTGGGCCGAGGACCACATCATTATCAGTTTTGGGGATGATTCCCGGGTGCGAGGCCCACGTCAGTATCAGTTTGGGCCAAGGCCCATATCAGTATCAGTTTTGGGGCGAGGCCCACATCAGTATCAGTATCAGTTTTGGGGATGAGTCCCAGGGTCGAGGCCCACATCAGCATCAGTTTTGGGGATGCATCCGAGGGTCGAGGCCCACACGTCATCATAAAGCCAAAAATGGCACTCTGAAAATGGAGCATGGTTCAGAAATGGACCACTATCACATCAGACGCCGAAAATGATACTCCGAAAATGGAGCACGGTTCGGAAATGGACTAAGGAAGGCCTAACCCATCAGAATAGGAAACATATCTATGTATACATGCATACATATCACATACATGCAATTTTTGTTTTGTATTCGCAGGTTTGTAGCGGCAAAGACCATCTCATCAAGTAACGGTTCAAAAATGAGCCACGTTCTCGCACAGCACGGTTCGGAAATGGACCACAACAAATGCCGGAAATGGCGCTCCAAAATGTAGCACACAAGACAGATGCCAGAAATGGCGCTCCAAAATGGAGCACACACAACAAATGCCGGAAATGGCGCTCCAAAATGGAGCACACACGACAGATGCCGGAAATGGCGCTCCAAAATGGAGCACACACCAAAAATGCCGGAAATGGCGCTCTAAAATGGAGCACACAAACAACAAATGCCGGAAATGGCGCTCCAAAATGAAGCACACACAACAGATGCCGAAAATGGCGCTCCAAAAATGGAACACAGTTCAAAAATGGACCACAAGATCAACTCAGTTCGAAGCAGTAGGCAAGTCAGGTGGCAGCTAGCGAGCTAGGTAAGTAAAAATGCATTGCATAACTTTGATAGGATTGTCATTGTCACACACTACACAAGTCCCATCAAAGTGGGGGCGACTGTAGGCACTGTATTTTTGCATGTAAGTCCCGATGATGAGTCTCGTATGGAGGCACTACTCTTTAGGTTACGGAAGTCGCGGGAAATGAATATCGGAAGGGGAAATTCTGAATAAGTATGTCATCGGATTCAATTCACATGTTCACTGCTTTCGTTCGTGCTGCATTTGTGAACACGTTCGAACGTCAAGCAGATTGCGGGCATTCGTGCAGCGTTCGAATCGGCATTCGAACGGTGTCGGTACTTCTGGTTTTGTTGCTAGCCTCACGCCCAAGCCCATTTAGCCCACCAAAACCCATCCAATAATAATTAAAACATTTAAAACATGTCACAAATTAAAATAATATCCTTCCTAAATTAAATAAATCACATCCCAATCTAAATACTTTGAAGGTTCTCATTCAGACGATCGAATCTGAGTGTATTAAGTACTTTGAAGGTTCTCTGGTTTCGACGCGAAGCATCCGTTGAGGACGAAAATATGTTCAGATATCAGGATTATCTCGTGAGAGGTAATACAATATATTGATATACAAACATCATATCAGCATCAGTATCAACTTTCGGGATGAGTCATAGGGTTGAGGCCCACACATCATCAGCACGCCGGGTATGGCACTCCGAGTATGGAGATATATCTATAACACCTCGGATATGGGTTTAGCACGCCGGGTATGTCACTCCGGGTATGGAGATATATCTTCAACACCTCAGGTATGAGGTTTAGCACGCCGGGTATGGCACTCCAGGTATGGAGACACTACAGCGACGCCTCGGGTATGGGGTTTAGCATGCCTGGTATGGCACTCCGGGTATGGAGACATTACAGCGACGCCTCGGGTATGGGGTTTAGCATGCCGGGTATGGCACTCCGGGTATGAAGACATTACAATGACGCCTCGGGTATGGGGTGTAGCATGCCGGGTATGACACTCAGGGTCTGAAGACATTACAGCGACGCCTCGGGTATGGGGTTTAGCATGCCGGGTATGACACTCCGGGTGTGGAGACATTACAGCGATGCCTCGGGTATGGGGTCTTGCATGCCGGGTATGGCACTCCGGGTATGGAGATATTACAGTGATGCCTCGGGTATGGGGTTTAGCACGCCGGGTATGGAACTCCGGGTATGGAGACATTATAGCGACCTCTCGGGTATGTGGTTTAGCACGCCGGGTATGGCACTCCTGGTATGGAGATACATCTACAACACCTCGGGTATGGGGTTTAACATGCCGGGTATGGCACTCCGGGTTTGGAGACACTACTGCGACACTCTTGGTATGGAGACGCAACAGCAACACCTCGGGTATGGGGTTTAGCATGCCGGGTATGGCACAATCAGATCAACTCAATTCAAAGCAACAAGTCAAGTCAAGTGGCAGCTGGCACAATCAGATGAAGGAAGATTGTGACTATTGTAGTTATAAGCTTTCTTTTAAGGTTTTGGAAACCTTGTTGCTAATCTAGAGTTGTTGACCCACTCTTAGATGACCTAGATTTGATCTTGAGTTGTTTCATTGTGTTGAGACTTTGATTGGATGGAAGAAAGATGATTGAAGTGTTGGATTTAACCAATTTGGTCTAATTTGTCCAATTTGAGGAAATTGAAAAATTAGGGTTCATGACCAATTCCAAATTTGGGGATTTTCATATATGTTGTGTATTTGGATGTTTATATTATGCATATAAAGTTTCATGTTCATTGGATTACATCTTGATATGTTTTGATGCATGAAATGACAAAAGGCACAAAATGCCCACCATTGGGAGCATTCGGCCAAGGAGTTAGATTTTGGGGATTTTGGTGCTTTTGGTGTTTTGGTGTTTTTAACATGCTAAGTTCATCTTAGAAATGATTTAGAATCATTCAAAATTGATTAGATCAATTTCGGACTAAAATGGACAAAATACCAAAGTAAGGGTAATTTGGTAAATTCACTTGAATATGATTTATTTGAATTTTATTTCATAATTTGATTATTGGATAATTAAATAAATATGTTTATTTAATTAATCCGAGAAAAAGTTTTGAAATCAGAAGATACGATCTTCCGCCGCTTCCGCTGCGTTACCGGATATTCCCCCTAAAACCCCTACACATCCACCTTGAGGGATGAAAAGCCTAAGGGCTACCTTTTCCACGATGTTTTGCCGCGCCGGACGAAGTACACTCGATTGAATGGGAAATGTGTTTAATCGGGCATACAAGGTCCCATATTATCTATTTGTTTCTTCATACATTGTAATCTAATGCGCATGGGCTAACTAAGGTGGGTTAAAGGTCCTCCATTCGAGGGAAATGCCTAAAGGCTACCTTTACCATGATGTTTTACCGAGCCGGACGAAGTACACTCGATTGAATGTGAAATATGTTCAATCGGGCATACGAAGTCCTACATCGTGTATTTGTTTCTCCATGTATGTGTTTGTGTCATTTCAGATGTCATTTTGGCAATCTCGTTCGAACGCGTTTCCAAACGCTGCACGAACGTATGCATTCTGCCTCATTCCGTTCAAACGTGTTTACGAACGCTACTCGAACGCGCATCTATCTTGTTTTATCATGCACCAGGTCTTACCCCATTCAAATGCATTTCCGAACGCTATACGAACACGGATATTCTGTTTCATTTACTTTGGAACGCGTTTAAGAACGCTTCTCAAACACGCCCGTATTCTGCTTTACCATGCATCAGGTCTTATCCCGTTCGAACGCGTTTCCGAACGCTATACGAACGTGAACATTCTGTTTACCGTTCGAACGTATTATCAAACGCTACACAAACGCACATACAGTGCACAGACTTCTTTTCGTCACATTTCATGCATGTTTTCTTATTTGATCATTTCTTTTGCACTATATGATTAATCATATCATTTCATTATTTACGCTTAGGAAATTATCATCTATTTATATTTCCGCATTTATCTATTTAATGTGTTTAAGAATTGTGTGCTTGCCGTTATGTCGATTTACTTCTATGCATGCGAACTTAGGTGTATGTTGTATGAAAACTTAGGAGTAGGATACTCTTGGGAATATATGTTGCGTAGACTTGGTTAGATTATTGCACAAATCCTTTCATTACAAGTGGCATAAGTAAGGGACCATTCCAAACCCAACGGTTTGAGGTCTTCCCTTGCGAGGGGTGAGTGCGGCCTTAAATCATTTTCCCGGTTCATACCGGGTGGCGACTCAATTTTTAGTTCTCCGGTTTAGTTCCCCGCGGGCTACTCCGTACTCCCAAGTAGGCCACGAGCCTGGAACAGTGTCACTGATTTATGTGTCCTACAATGGGAAAGTACAGACTTTCAAGGCTAGGCTAGTGGCAAAGGGTTATACCCAAAAAAGATGGTTGTGACTATGAAGAAAATTTCTCACCAGTAGCCATGCTTAAATCCATCAGGATTCTTCTTTCCATTGCCGCATATTATGACTAGGAGATTGGCAAATAGACGTAAGGACTATATTCTTGAATGGAAATCTTGATGAGAGTATCTATATGATCCAACCAGAGAGGTTCATTACCCAAGGTCAAGAGCAAAAGGTTTGCAAGTTGCAAAGTTCCATTTATGGACTTAAGCAAGCATCTAGATTTGGAACATAAGTTTGATACTACAATCAAGTCTTATAACTTTGAGCAGAACATCAATAAGCCTTGTGTCTATATGTACATCATTGATGGGAAGATGGTTTTCCTTGTGTTATATGTTGATGATATTTTCTCATTGGGAATGATATAAAGATATTATCGGACGTGAAAATTTGGCTAGCTAACCAATTCCAAATGAAAGATTTGGGAGAGGCAAGTTATGTACTTGGGATCCAGATCATTCGGGATCGTAAGAAACAACTGTTAGTAATGTCTCATGCAACCTATATCGATAAGATTCTTATACCAAATTGAGCTCTTTCTGAGTGTGAAGATATTTTAGACTCTTATGATTGATATAAATCTCACACTTGGCACCATTAAAGTAATGCCTTCAAATCTTTAAAACATATACAATTGTTGCCATCTCTAGATCATGGGTGGGATATTTCTTCTTACGAGTTTTCAACTGTCTTGAGGCATAGACAATCACTCTCCCATACTGCATCAGTACACATCCTAACTGTAGGCATTGCATTTTCGCATGTGAAACCCGATGATGAGTCTCATTGGAGGCACTATCTTTTGAGTCACGGAAGCCGCGGGAAACGGATATCGGAATGGGGAATTCAGAATAAACAAGCTCACTGTCTTCGTTGGTGCTGCGTTCGTTGCTTCGTTCGAACGGAAAACAGATTGCGGGCGTTCGTTTAGCGTTCGAGGGAGCGTTCGAACGTGTCGGTAATTCTGGTTTTGCTGCTAGCCTCACACCCAGCCCATTTAGCTCCCCAAAGCCCATAAAACACATCCCAAATTAAGTAATTAAATATTAAATTAAATATTAAACATTAAATGAAATATTTAATTCATTTACCAATTAAAATAAACAATTGCCAACTTAAACTAAAATCATGCCTAAATTAAATATATAGATAATACTAAAACTAAAAATAAGATTTGCCTAATTAAAATCAATCTTAACCAATTAAAGCCATCATATATTTGACTTCCTAATTCAATAAGATATCCACCAATTAAAAGTATTGACTTCCTAATCTAAACCAATTTGTCCCCCCTCAATCTTTGACTTTCCTTGCTAAACACTAAATCATATCCTAATTAAATGCACAAAATCCCTTCCCTTGTCAACCCTAGCCATTCTCTATATAAACAACCCCTAACAGCTGCCACTCCTCTCCTGGACACACAATACAAAATCACACCCAAGACCAAACAAGCAAAAAAAGAGAAAACACTTCACACATACACAAGCAAAAAAACAAAGAACCACCACAACCACCTCCCCCTGTAGCCGAAACAGCCATCTATACAGCAGCCCTCCACCACCGAAAATTACTACAAAAAACCACACCCAAAAACACGCCTAAGCAACCTCCTAAATCACCTTAACAGCAGCCCAAATCTTCACAAAAAAACAGAACATAAAACTACATAGACAATCCTAAAAATAATCACTTCTAATTGCACTAAGAACCCACACAACTTAGAATAGTTCTTTGAAAACATTGAAACAGGTAGCCCGTGCAGCGAGCAGCAAAACAGGAGCCGAACAGGAGCAGAACGGAGTTCGAACAATAAGCAAAGCAGCGAAGCAGTGAGCTAAGACGTTGAACCAGGGACCAGAAAAGTTGCGGAGCTTTACCCCCCTTTTGATCTTCGTGGAACGTGAGTCCGAGAGACGACTTAAAAGGTTAGACCTGAGGGTATCTTTCACAATTGTTTTCCTTTTCATTTCTTTATTATAGTATTCCTTGTATGATGGTAATTTGAAATGTGTGTTGTGATTTTTAAGTATGTAAATATGCATGAATTATGATATGTAATATTTGTGGGCATTAGATGAATGAGAGATGTGTCAACTCTCGCGGTATATCGGATGGAAACCCGGACATAAATTTCATAGCCGATTCCGAATGGACGGTAATATGATCTGTACTCGGGCCACAACTCCACGTACCGCTTGAGTAAACGGCACCATCTCTCTTTCGTTGTGTTGCGTTTTTGTTTATTTAGTTTTCTCTTGAATTCAATATGTTGTTTATTTTTGTATGATTCAACCAAGCGCATGGGCTTAGTGAGTTAGTCCAAAGGTCCTCCATTTGTGAGACAAAGAGCCGAAAAGGCCACCTTCGTGACACTACTTCGCCGCGCCGGTTGATGTATGTTCAGTTGGACGCAAGATACGTTCAATCGAGCATACTTAGTTTGATATTATTATCTTTATTTTCGTATGTATAAGTCAGTCGAGCGCATGGGCTTAGTAAGTGTGTTGTGAGATCCCCTATGGGGAGGGGCTAAAAGCCCTTTACCACGATGCTTTGCCGCGCCGGTTGACGTGTGTTCGGATTGGATGTAAGATGCGTTCAATCGGGCATACTTGGTTGATATGATTGGTTCTATTCTATTCTTGCATGTGATATGACGCGCATGGGCTTAGCATGTGGTCTAAAGGTCCTCTCTTTGAGAGATCAAGAGCCCCAAAAGGTCACCTTTACGGCAGTGCTTCGCCGCGCCCTTTGTTTTCTGTTTATGTATTGCATCATGTCCGTTTCCGTTCGAACGCGTTCACGAACGCAACTCGAACGTGCATGTGTTTTTGCCTTATTATGTGTCAGGTCTCGTATCCGTTCGAACGCGTTAACAAACGCCATACGAACGTGAGCTCTCTGTCTCATCTCCGTTCGAACGCGTTTACGAACGCTACTCGAACGTGAGCATTCTGTCTCGTCTCCGTTCGAACGCGTTTACGAACGCTACTCGAACGTGAGCATTCTGTTTTCATTTCCGTTCGAACGCGTTTACGAACGCTACACGAACGCACACACACTGAACTGAGTCTGTCTTATTATATTCAGGCATAATTGCCTATTAGTTGATCTTTCTTATGCAAATGTGTCACAATTCGTATGCTTATGTCATGATAACATTTGAGCATTATTTCTTGCGGTATATCGGATGGAAACCCAGACGTAAATTCGTAGCCGATTCCGAATGGACGGTAGTGCGGTCTGTACTTGGGCCACAATTCCACGTACCACTTTAAAAGTGCCCATATGTGTGCTTATATGGTTAAAATGTGTGCTTGTGTCTTTTTCCTGAATGTGATGCAAGTAAAGTTGTATGGTAGTTGCTATCTTGATATATGTTAAGCATGCAAATTCAAATGTAAGATATATGTGAAATACATGTACATTTAGGCGCATATTTTATTTTATAAATGTGAATTTAGAATGATATGGGATACTCTTAGGATGGTTTACTTCGGCTTGTTTAAATTATTCATGAATCCTTTCTTAAGTGACATAAGTAAGGGACCATCCGAACCCAACCGGTTTGAGGTCTTCCCTTGCGAGGGGTGAGTGCGGCCTTAAACCTTTGTCCCGGTTCACACCGGGTGGCGACTCCATGTTTGTAATCCTTCCCAACTAGGCGCGAGCCTAGGAACGGCGTCGCTCAGTTTCTGTGTCCTACAGTCTGGCGACTCCACTGGGATGTAATCCTTCCCAACTAGGCCGCGAGCCTAGGAACGGCGTCGCTCAGTTTCTGTGTCCTACAGTCTGGCGACTCCACTGGGGATGTAAAGTTGGCCCCGAAATATTGTCTTGTAATGAGTGGATTTATGTTTTAATTGGCCATGTCTATAGTGGATAAGTGAGGGTTTAATCAATGGCACTTTGAGGCTAGGTAATGGTTTGGTGTCTTCCTTCATTCACTACCTTTCTAGAAGGAAAAGCTGTGAGGGCACCTATATGGCCATCTACTTGTAGCCTTTGTGATGGACTAATTTGGAGGACTCGTTGTTTATTCCTGACAACAAGCGATAAGAGCCTAAGAGGCTTGGGTATTTAAGTGAGCCTCGCTCCACCTTCCCTCTGGGGGATCTACAACGGGAAATCCATTTGACAGTCCATCACACACCATAGCTCATTGGCACGTACCTTAGTGTATAAAAAGGATACGCTCACTTGGTCGCTCGAACCCTTGAGTGGGGAGACCTAGTTGTGGGCTATCCTTCGCCAGTGAGAGCCTTTGTCCATACTCTTGCAAATCCACCCATAGACCGGTTTGTATGGTTAAAGTAGCAATTATTTCCTTGAGTATGTGCTTGTGGACCGTCCTCATTTGGATGCAGTTGGACTATTGTCAGAAATGTGGGCTTGTTGGGCCATTTAAACTGGGGCAAGTTCGTACTGTATGACTATTAGGCCCAAGGCTTCTGAAATGTTGATGGGCCATTATGAAAAAAAATATATTATGTTATGTTGCATTATCTCCCTTCTATGCTTATGTTTGGGAACATCACCGTTTGGATCCATTTGGACCATTTTGTCATGGGATATGGGTTGTTTGGCCCATTTAAACTGGGACAAGAACGTATTTCATGACTATTGGGCCAAAAGCTTCTAAGTGATTGATGGGCCACCTTGAGTGCTTGTCTTCAGAATATTATCATTGGATTTAGTTGGGCTCTTTGCCGTAAGACGTGAACTCGTTGTGCCATTTAAACTGGGACGGGTTCACCGTTATGACATTTGTCCCAAAAGTTTCTAAATGATAATAGGCCGATTTGTTTAAGAGTTTAATCGCTTTAATATATGTTATATATTTTCTTATGCATATCATGCATACATATACCCTGTTAACATCCTCTGTGTCTTAAAAGACACCATAGATACCGTTTGGGTTAGAGAAGGAACCAGACTCACTAAAAGAACAAGTATGAGTGAATCCGATAATGAGGTGTCCCGTATGGATCAGTTAGAGAATGGTCTCGCAAGATCACTGAACAGTTGCAGGCTTTGACTACTGCTATGGCTGGTATAGCTGGGTCTCGTGCCGGGGTTAATTCTGGGGATGTGAGGCAAGAGGAATCTCCGAACAGATTGGGGGATGATCTCCCCGCTTTTGATGATGATATGGCAGAGTATGCACCAGGCAGAGTATCTGGGTCTCAGACAGAGTTGCAGAAACTTCGGGATCAGGTTGAGTCAGTTACCCGCAAGAGAGGGGTAAGAATGAAGATCTGCTGGATTATGACACATTGACTTTTGAGGAACAGTTGCCACCAGTTCAAGATGCCAGATATGGCTAAGTTCAACGGGAATGGGGATCCGAGGGTGCATCTCCGACAGTTTGTATCAGTCATGAGTTCAGTTGGCTTGTCTCAAGCGTCAGGTGCAGAAAATGTTTGGGATGTCGCTTGAAGGGCTCCCGTGGTATGGTACCACAGTTTGGAAAAGAAGGTGAAGGAAGATTGGAGGGAGTTAGCTGATGCCTTCCTGAAACAGTATGTCACTGATTTGGAGATCGATCTGTCACTCCGTGATCTGGAGAATGTTAAGCAGAAAGCGGAGGAGAGTTTTTTAAGGAGTATGTGGACCGGTGGAGGGGTCAGTTTTGAAAATGGCAGACTAGGCCTTCGGAGAAGGATCAGATCAAGATGATCATCAAGGGCACCAAGCCCTCCATTTACGGCAAGTTGAGGAGGATGACCTCCATGATTGCAGACTTTCGGCAGTTGAGGGAAACTGTCATGGATATTGAAGAAGAAGAGGCCGAGAATAGAAAATTCTATGGTCTAAACAGGAGGCCCATTGGGGGAACATCGGGAAAAAGCCCGTTTCTGCTGAAGTTGCTGCTATCCGGAACAGCAGTTTTCCAACTTGGGAAGGCCCCTGTCTAAGGTGCTAGAGAAGTTGAAGAGGCAAGGGCTTTTAAAACCTTGGATACCAAACCTTTACCCAATCCCCTACCACCACATATTAACCTAAGCCTTTATTGCCACTTCCACCAACAAAAGGCCATGACACCGACAACTGCGCCCGACTCCGCCATGAAATCCAAGACCTCATAGACTCCAAGAAAATACCCAACCCAGAACAGAACAGCCCGATACACACAGAAACCCCTTACCTACTACCGTGCCGTACCACCACCAGCCTATATGATCAATCTGGCCTTCTGGCCTCCAAAAACCTTGTCCTAAAATCCTTTCACCCTCAAGCCTTTTGCCTGGGAATCTGGATAGCACTAGTGAGGATGAGTTTGAGCAGAAGAAGGACTTTTGGCTTGATTTCTCTAGCAGTGATGAGGAGGAAGTAAGGGAATGACACGTAGCGGTCGTTTTTATAATGATACGGCGGATAAGGGTAAGGAAGCTTTGACGGATGGTAGAGAAGTGGTTGAGGCTGCAGGAAAATACTGAAGGGGATATAGTGCTGAGGCAATTGAGGAAGCTAGAGCACAAGTCAGTATCTGGGAACTATTATGCGCATCTCGGGAGCATAGACAGGCTATGGTTGAGGCCTTGAGCAAGATTGTGGTACCGGAGGATGCCAACCCCGCAATGTTTGTGGGTCAGTTCAGAAGGAAGCTCTGCAGATCTTTTTTCTGAGGATGATCTCCCGCCGGAGGGGAGGAATCATAATAGGCCTCTATTTATCAGGGCCGAAGTGAGGGGCAAGAAACTTCATGTGTGATGGTGGATGACGGTTCGTCCATCAATGTGTGCCCATTAAATTCTGGCAAGATTGGGTATGAAAGCAACAGACTTGGACCCCTCCAGTATGACTATTAAAGCTTATGATGACAGTAAGCGAGGAGTTGAGGGTACCTTTGTGGCTATGGTCAAAGTAGGGCCGATTGAAGATGAGGTCGAGTTCACAGTGCTGGACATCCCAGCCACTTTTTGCCTTATTGCTGGAAGGCCTTGGTTTCACAAGCTTGGGGGCGTGCCTTCCACTTTGCATCAGATGATCAGATTCCCGTATGAGGGAGAGATTGTTACCATCCGGGCTGAGTTAGATAATGCCGTGGCTGCCTTGGAGATACTACCTTTCACAAGGTTCCAGGTATCAGCCACTTTTGAGGAGTGGGTGGACCCTAGGGTGGCTAGGATTATGGAGAAGATGAAGTTTGAGCCGGGTAAAGGTTCAAAGTTGCCGGATTTCAGAGGACAGACTACTCGGAAGGGTTTGGGGTACAAATCTGACGAAGAAAAGCCGAAGGTCAAGAAAAAGGGCCTGAAACTAATGGAGTGCTTTGTGAAAGCTTCAGGGTATCAAGGAGAGCCTAACCCTGTGAAAGTCAATGGATTGTGGTGCCTGGGTTTGAGATCTTCCAGGATTTGTTGGGTGAGAAACCATTGACTGGGAAAGCTGTGGAAACAGAGATTTGGGAGGAGGAATTGATGAAGTTAGAGAGCCTGACTCTGGAAGATGAGAAGCCTGAAGAAGACCTGATTGCAGAGGAAGAAGTGTCTATTGATGATGAAGACATTTACCTTCCTGACTTATTTGAATGTACTCCCGCATTATCCAATAATAAAGACATTTCTTTTGCTTACTTGCCTGAGTCATTTCCATTCGCTCTGCATGAATCCAGCATATTTGACATCAGTTCAGCCAGAACTATTGCATTTAACTTGGGCACACTTGAGAACCCCAAAGAAATTTTGATTGCAAGTGAAGTAACCTCCGAAGAGAGGGAGAAACTAGAACAAGTGTTGGTCAGATATGCCAAAGTATTTGCTTGGTCTTATGAGGACATGCCCGGGGTAGACAGAAACATTGCCCAGCACGCAATACCAACTTATCCGAATATGAGGCCAGTAAAGCAGAAACTTCGACGGATGAGACCAGAATGGGCTGAGAAAGTCAGAGAGGAAGTTAAGAAGCAATAGATGTGGGGTTCCTGGAAGTGGTAAAATACCCTGAATGGTTGGCTAACATAGTACCGGTACCGAAGAAAGATGGGAAAGTCAGAATGTGTGTAGACTACAGGGATCTCAATAAAGCTTGTCCGAAAGATGATTTCCCTTTGCCGCATATAGATGTTCTGGTTGACAGTGCGGCTTTATCTGCTATGTATTCATTTGCGGATGGATTTTCAGGGTACAATCAGGTTCTCATGGCTGAGGAAGATAAACACAAGACTGCATTTGTTACCGAGTGGGGTACCTATTGTTACAAGGTAATGCCGTTTGGGCTTAAGAATGCAGGAGCTACTTATCAGCGGATGGCCACTACACTCTTCCATGACTTGATGCACAAAGAGATTGAGGTGTATGTGGATGACATGATGGTGAAGTCAGAAACGAGAGTTGGGCATATTGAGGCATTGGAAAGGTTCCTTCAGAGAGTTGACAGATATAACCTGCGGCTTAATCCCAAGAAATGTGTGTTTGGGGTGACATCAGGGAAATTGCTTGGTCATACAGTGGGAATGGGCGGAATAGAGGTAGACTCCGAAAAGATCAAGGCAATCACAGAAATGCCTGCACCGAAGACAGAAAAGGAAGTCAGGGCATTCTTGGGAAAGATTCAGTACATCAGTCGGTTTATTGCCAAGTTGACATCGATATGTGAGCCTATCTTCAAACTGTTGAGAAAAGATCAGCCAGTGAGGTGGAATGAACAGTGTCAGACCGCCTTCGACAGAATCAGAGAGAGTACTTGGTAAAGCCTCCTGTATTGAAACCTCCGAGGCCGGGTAGACCTTTGATATTGTATCTGGCTATAGAATCAGAAGCATTGGGAGGTATGATGGTACAGGCAGATGAGACCAGGGCATAGAACATGCAGTTTATTATCTGAGTAAGAAGCTGCTTCCGTATGAGGCTCGGTATCAGGAAGTTGAGAAGATCTGTCTTGCAGTGGTATGGGCTTCCAGAAAGTTGCGACATTACTTCCAGTCTTACAAGATCCAGGTGGTGGCAAAGGAGAATCCTCTGAAATATCTTCATTCAGTGCCTTCACTAGTGGGAAAACTGGGCCGGTGGTTGGTATTGTTGACAGAGTTTGACATTGAGTATATCACCTCCAAAGTGATCAAGGGACGAGCAGTAGCGGAGTTTCTGGCATTGCAACCTGTTGAGGGGGATCAGTATAAATTTGAGTTTCCGGATGAAGAGATCCAGGCAATAACAGTTCAGAGATGGAAGATGTATTTTGACGGAGCAGTGAATTACAAGGGAGCCGGAATTGGGATCGTGATAGTAACCCCCGAGGGAGAGACTCTACCTTTGGCTAAGAGGCTGACCTTCAGAGTGACTAATAACATGGCTGAGTATGAAGCATGTGCTTTTGGCCTGACAGCATTGATAGCCTTGAAGGCCGGGAGTGTGGAAATCTACGGAGATTCTATGTTGGTAGTCCAGCAGATGCGAGGGGAATGGGAATTGAAGGAAGAACGGTTGAAGCCTTATCTGTTTCACCTCAGAAAATTGGCACAGGATATCCCCGAGTGTAAGTTTCAGCACCTACCGAGGGAAGAGAATCAGATGGCAGACGCATTGGCTACACTAGCAGCGACTTGGGAAAATCCAGAGAAGTTAGTGATGAGACCATTGATACTGACAACAGCAAGTAAACCTGCTTATGAGATAGAAAGAATTCTGGAAGTCGAGGTTGACGATGGTAAGCCTTGGTATTATGACATTCAGAGGTATCTGGAACATGGTGAATTCCCGGAAGGGGCGGGCAGAAAAGACAGGATAGCCATTCAGAAGTTGGCTTCCCAGTATGTGACTTTGAGAGGAGAACTGTACAAGAGACAGGCAAACGGTATTCAGTTGAAATGTTTGAGAAAAGAAGAAGCCCATAAAGTGATGGAAGAGGTACATGCCGGGGTATGTGGCCCACACATGAATGGGCTGAACTTGTCCCGCAAGATAGTGAGACAGGGGTTTTATTGGTCAACCATGGAGACAGACTGCGCGAAGATGGTAAAGCACTGTCATGACTGTCAAGCACATGGTAATCTGAATCACTTACCGCACACAGAATTGCACGGGCTGTCAGAGCCATGGCCGTTCTCAGCATGGGGGATTGACATGATCGGGGAAATTCGACCGAATGCATCTAATGGGCATCGCTTCATAGTAGTAGCAGTGGATTACTTCTCAAAATGGGTAGAAGCTGAGTCGTTCCGGAACGTTACAGCGAAGCAGATGGCAAAGTTCATAGCTCGGAACCTCATCTGTCGGTATGGTATGCCGCATCATGTAGTGACGGACAACGGGGTCCAGTTTCAAGGAGAGACGAAGGCAATGTTACAGAGGCACTGGATAGGCCACCACAAGTCATCACCGTACAGGCCGCAGGCAAATGGGGCAGTTGAGGCAGCCAACAAGACTATAAAGACAATTTTAGCCAAGATGACAGAAAATTGTAGAGATTGGGCCGAGAAGTTACCGTATGCTTTATGGGGGTACAGAACGTCGGTCAGAACGGCAACGGGTGCAACACTTACTCCTTGGTCTACGGGATGGAAGCAGTAGTGCCAGCCAGTAGAAGTGGAAATACAGTCCCTGAGGGTATTGGCAGAGGCAGAATTACCGGAACAGGAATGGGGCCGCACAGAGATTTGATCAGTTGGTACTGTTGGATGAGAAGAGAACGAAGTCTTTGTATCACATGCAGTTGTATCAGAAGAGACTAGCCCGGGCATTCAACAAGAAAGTACGTCCCACAAAGATCAGGGGGAAGGGTGATTTGGTACTTAAGCAGTCGAGGCCGTCGACGACGGATCCGAGAGGGAAATTCAGGCCTAACTGGGAAGGACCTTACGTCGTTCAGAAGGTCCTGGGAAATGGAGCAGTGAAGCTATCAGACTTGGAAGGAAATGAATTCACAGAACCAATCAATGTTGACAGGTTGAAGTTGTACTTTGCTTGAGAAGACTTGGTCGCCAGCGGAAGACCTAACCCAACGGAGTAAGAAAACTCCTGCATACATGCATACACGTAACCTATTGCATATTTTTGTGTTTGTTCTGTTTTGTGTAAACAGGTGTTGAAGACGCAAAAGAGCGAGCAGTAAGCCAATCAGAGATGGTAAAGGCACAACATTTGATATGGGCAGTAATCTGAGGATCGAGGTCCACTGCATCATCATTTTCGGGATGCGTCCCAGGGTCGAGGCCCACATTTTGTCAGCGGTATTGGGATGCGTCCCAGGGTCGAGGCCCCCGTTGTCGGTTGCAGCTATTGGGATGCGTCCCAGGATCGAGGTCCACTGCATCATCATTTTCGGGATGCGTCCCAGGGTCGAGGCCCACATTTTGTCAGCGGTATTGGGATGCGTCCCAGGGTCGAGGCCCCCGTTGTCGGTTGCAGCTATTGGGATGCGTCCCAGGATCGAGGTCCACTGCATCATCATTTTCGGGATGCGTCCCAGGGTCGAGGCCACATTTTGTCAGCGGTATTGGGATGCGTCCCAGGGTCGAGGCCCCCGTTGTCGGTTGCAGCTATTGGGATGCGTCCCAGGATCGAGGTCCACTGCATCATCATTTTCGGGGCGTCCCAGGTCGAGGCCCATTTTGTCAGCGGTATGGGATGCGTCCCAGGGTCGAGGCCCCCGTTGTCGGTTGCAGCTATTGGGATGCGTCCCAGGTTCGAGGCCCACATCATCAGCAGCATCGAGACGCGTCTCAGGATCGAGGTCCACTGCAGTATCAGCTCAGCTCGAGACAGCTAGCTAGCCAGGTAAGTAAAATGCATTGCATAACTTGATAGGATTGTTCAAAGTCACACACTGCACAAGTCCCATCAAAGTGGGGGCGACTGTAGGCATTGCATTTTCGCATGTGTAAACCCGATGATGAGCCTCATTTGGAGGCACTACCTTTTGAGTCACGGATGCCGCGGGAAACGGATATCGGAAGGGGAAATTCAGAATAAGCAAGCTCACTGTCTTCGTTGGTGCTGCGTTCGTTACTTCGTTCGAACGGGAAACAGATTGCGGGCATTCGAGTAGCGTTCGAGGGAGCGTTCGAACGGTGTCGGTAATTCTGGTTTTGCTGCTAGCCTCACACCCAGCCCATTTAGCTCCCCAAAGCCATAAAACACATCCCAAATTAAATAATTAAATATTAAACATTAAATAAAATATTTAAACCATTTACCAATTAAAATAAACAATTACCAACTTAAACTAAAATCATGCCTAAATTAAACAAATCACATACTAAACTAAAAAGAAGATATGCCTAATTAAAATCAATCTTAACCAATTAAAGCCAATCATATATTTGACTTCCTAATCTAATAAGATACTTACCAATATAAAATATTTGTATTCCTAACCAACACAAATTAAATATTACAACTTCCTAAAGTAAAATATTTGTCCCCCCCCTCAATCCTTTGATTTCCTTGTTTAAAACTAAATCATATCCTAATTTAATGCACAAATCCCTTCCCTTGTAAACCCTAGCCATTCTCTATATAAACAACCCCTAACCAAGGCCATTCTCTCCTTCACACAACACAATTCACACCCAAGCTCTCTCGAAATTTCTCTAAACTCTCTCTACACACCCAAAACACACACAAAAAGAAAACGAAGAAACCACCACAAGATCACCACCGAAAACCAACCCCTCTAAACCTCCATACATCACCGAAAATCACACAAACAGTACCCCAAAATCCTTAAAAAACAGTAACTTAGAAAACTACATAGGTAGCCCGTGCAGTGAGCAGCAAAACAGGAGCCGAATAGGAGCAGAACGGAGTTCGAACAATAAGCAAAGCAGCGAAGCAGTGAGCTAGGACGTTGAACCAGGAACCAGAAAAGTTGCGGAGCTTTACCCCCCTTTCGATCTTCGTGGAACGTGAGTCCGAGAGACGACTTAAAAGAAATAATTGTTACTTCAGCTTGTTTAAATTATTATATAAATCCTTTCATTACAAGTGACATAAGTAAGGGACCATTCCGAACCCAACGGTTTGAGGTCTTCCCTTGCGAGGGGTGAGTGCGGCCTTAAATCTTTGTCCCGGTTCACACCGGGTGGCGACTCCATGTTATGTAATCCTTCCCAACTAGGCCGCGAGCCTAGGAACGGCGTCGCTCAGATCCTGTGTTCCCACAGCCATGGCGCCACTTGAACAAATGAATTAGGCGCCATGGCGCCCATTGAATAGTTACAAAGTCAGCGCCATGGCGCCCCATTGAAGGAAGAATAAAGGCGTCTTGGCGCCCACTATTGCCCAACTCTAATGGCGCCAAGGCGCCATAATTCAATCACTAACATGCGCCATGGCGCCTGTTGCCCATGATCACAAATGCAAGGCGCCATGGCGCCTCAAGCGTTCAAATTCCCATACATTTTCCAGGGAATTCAGCGCCGTGGCGCCACTCAATTAACTCAGCCACGTCACTGCGGGATGTGTTCCAGGATTTAATTTTAGGGTTTTTTAAGATCCCTAATGATACCAAATGACTCCTAGCCTCCACTATAAATATAACAGTTCATCCATAACTCAAGGGAGGCTAATACAGAGCACAAAACACAGAAACACATATTTTTAGAGACCCAAGGAGAGGATTGAAGAGCGACAAGAGGAGATTAAGGGCTGTAATATCCGGAGAGGAAGAGATTCAATTCGGGTTTTATCTTCTTATTTCTTTTTTAAACTCTAATGATTTCCATTAGATTCTTGGCTTGATTATTTATTATTTTATCTTTTGTCATGAATTTACTCCTTAATTTTGGAGAACGATTGTAATCTATGCTCAAACCTTGTATTTTATTTATCATTTTGTTATGAAGTTTTATTAATTTATTTATATTCTTTTGAGTTTAATGCTTCTTGGTTGCTGGCCACAATTGAAGATGATGAATGTTTAGAATATATCACTCGAGAGAGAGGATTTTGAATAGATCTAAAGAATATAACTTAGGATTTTATAGAGTTCGAGAGAATATGTAGTCCTTTGAAGTCGTTAATATAGAATCACAAAGCGTAATGAGTTGTTATTTATTGGATTTTTATAGAGATATCGAAGTCTGTAGTTGATAATATTTTCACTGATGCTCGAGAGAGGGAGTGGATATTTGCGGAATCTTGACTTATAAATAATATAACTGAACAAAGATTAATTGGCATGATAAATACATAGGTGACAGCTAAGTGAAATCAGGATCCAGAATCTCTATCGTATTAGTTCCTCCTATCAAATTATTATATATTTATTTATTTACTTTAATCTTTATTATTTGTCGTCTAAATAAAGTTAAGATTATCAATTGTAGTACTTAGTTCGAGTTAACGCAATCCCTGTGGGTTCGACACTCTAAACTCATTTATACTAAAACTTGACACCGTACACTTGCGTACGATATAAAAATATCACAACAGCAGGATTTGGAAAAGTAAATCTCAGTCGATTGGAGTACTACAGGCAGCTACGAATTTGAGTTGGAGAAAGAGACGACTATAGATTTGGTGAAATGTCTGATTTTGGGGTTAGAGTTTGTTTTTTATAACTTGGTCATGAGATGTTTGGTTATCAACATAAGACAATTATTGGATAACATCATTTCACCAAAACGCATTGAGTATTGTCGTTCTGGAAAAACATTAGTAGAAAATAGAGTACATATATCATTTCTCTTATTGCTATATCATTTTCCAATAGGGCACATCAATCTCATTACATCTAGTAATAATTAATAATTAAACCTTATCACTTCTTATTTAAGTGATAAAATCATATTAATGCCACATCAGTCGTGGCATAATTCTATATTATAATTTTGAGAGCGAAATCAGTATTTAACATAATTTTTTGCCGAATAAACTATCAAAATATTTTATACAAAAATACTTGTACAATTATCTGTGGCCATGTCGTTATTGTTTATGTTTTATATGATGATTATATAAAAGTAAGTACAATAGAATAAAGATCAAAATCATGTCATGTCATGTGTTTTTAAGTTATGATGGTGACCCATTTTTATTTAAGATTTGTTTTGGTTTTGGATTAAATGTCCATTTAATCGATATATTTTAGGATAAATATTTATTTAATTTTTATATTTTGAAAAATATCTCAAGACATCTCATGTAGTTAATTTTATTATAATTAAAAATTATTTTTTTCTAAACTTTATCAGCAAAAATATGATATTCTATATATTATTTCAGTCAACATTCGAATTATATTATTATAAAATCTCGGAAAAGTAACATTTAATGGTGGAGTTAATACTCTTATTTGTACCTTAAAATTATTTTTAACACTCTAATTTAATACAATTATTATTATAAAACATTATTTATATGAATTACTATTAAGGACAAATTTCATAAATAAATATAATTTAATGTGCTTTGGGAACAACGAGTGTGCTAGATGGTTCAAAGTAATTATATTATATTTATTTATAAAAATTTTCCTTAATAATAAAAATATCTTCCTAAATTTATAAATCAACATTTAAAATTATAAAATCTCTCTTAAGGAAAAACCTCCTTTGTGGACGGTGGATCTAACCAATAATAAAATATTAATAAACTTTCACTAACGAAGATTTTTTAGGAGAGATTTTATAATTATTAAATTTAAATTTATAAATTTAGGAAAATAATCATATTATTTAAAAAAAAAAATTGAGGAAGTCGGGCATACGTTCACTAGAAAGACAGCTCAATATAAGATTATGGGATTCCATGAAAATTCCAACAAAAATACTATTTACGTGGCAGATTCCCATTCGACCTGTCAATTCCTGTTTCGATTCCACAACTATCTACAACTATCCAAACCCGCCACTGAATAAAATAATAAGCCTTTAAAAATCTTAGCGACTCACGAAACATTTTAAAATTTTAAAAGTAAAAACCCACATTGAGACCCCTGTACCTCAATGTTTTTTACCTGCCCTCTATATAAATTTTCTATACATTACACCCCTATACTCTTAATGTTGTTTTGTACATGGCACCCATGTACTAAATTTTCTACACATGCAACCCTGCACTCTAAAAAAAATTGACATTCCAACTTTATTTTAACGGCAAGTTAACAGAGTTGAGAATAATTCTGACATTAACCCTTATTTTCGTATTTGACCGAGCAATTTTTTTACTTTGAAGTTATGCTAGGGCGCATAACTATAATGCTAGGTGCATAATATTCTTCCCCTTCTGAACTTCAAAAATCACTGATTTATTGCAAAATTAGATCAAAACTAACGATCCTGGAGTGTTATTAATGAACAACAAAAAACAAACAAAGATGAAATCATCGAGCAGCTAAAAACAACAAACAACCAACTTCATATTACCAAATCAAAACATCATATAACAGAGACAAAATAAACATATCAGAAATAAAACGATCAAAAATACCCAGATCAACAAACAGCAAAAGAAACACAAATATGGACAGCTGACAATAAAGATACTAAAAGGGTGAAATGTCAATTTTTTGATTCATGATTCTTCTCAATTAACTAGCGTGTATAACACGATACAATTTCTGTGAAAAAAAGGGTGAAATGTCAATTTTTTGAGAGTGCAGGGGTGCAATGTAGAAATTTAATACATGGGTTCATGTAAAAAACATTGAGAGTACAGGGGTTTTCGACCTGTCAATGTTCCAGAAAATTTAATATCAATGGTACAATGTAAAAAATAATGAGAGTACAGCGACTAAGGAGTTTTTAATTTAAAAAATAAATCACAAGCACTAATCCCCCACTTGCGTGTCCATATTTATTAATGTGTCCAATCCTGATCCACCGTTGGTTATCCATATGATTAAATCAAACGATTCTATTTTGTGTGTGATACATGCCAACATGGAAATATGTGCACATTGGTAGATCATTTACATTATACACTTATGGCTAAGATTTTTGGACTCTTTTTTCTCTTTTTTTTTTTTTAATATTTCAAGAGCATTTTATCGTCCACGTCACTTGAACTTGTAAAATTTGTATTTTTATATAAAATTTTTATTTTTAACATTTATTATTAATATTTTGAATGCACAGCTGTAGGAGAAAATGGGAAGACGGGATTTGTGTTTGTGAAGGAATCTGTGATTAGAAGACTGCTGTAGTGAAAGAATTTAAAAGAAGACAGATTCAGTTAATTTTAGCCATGGAAGCTGGCTCTGGCTTACAGTTACAAAGTTCAGTGAGTTGCAGAGCTTTATCTCAGGAGATAGGTCTCTTAAGTTCAAACCTTTTACGGGTTCCTTTGCTTTTGTCAAAACAACACAAGTAAGTTGGTGAATGATACTTCTGTTGAATTTTTAATTGCTTGTATCTTGTTCTGTATTTTCTTTATAAATTTGCTTATTCATTGAATTCCCATTTTGAGATGATATGTAATGATCACCATATGATCATTTTGTTTTGATATCTGATTTGCTGTTTATATGTTATATGTCTGGGTTGTTTCTTAAATTATTTTGTTTTTATTTGGCTATTTACTGTCATTCTGATATATCATTTTTATAAGTTTGTGTTAAGGTTGGACTTGGGACTTGTTACAGTGACTCCCATTTTTTATTTTATTTATTTGAGTGTGAATTTGCAATTTTAAGTGTAATTGAATGGAAGACACTGTACTATGCTGGATCTCAAATTTTGACACTTATGCTTTCAGTGTATTTCATGGCGCAATGAGTACCCCACGAGAGGAGTTTCTCATAGAATCCATGCTGCTTCAGGTTGGTTGCTGGGTTAATTCTGGCTGAGCATGTTTAATCTGAAGTTGACAAATATATTACTTTCTGTTTATTTCTAAAATGTTTTTTTCCTGCTTACTGCATAGATTTTTCGAGGAGGAGACAGAGAAGAGTCTCCACACCGAGGACTAAAGATACCAGTTCTAAGGGATTCACACCGAAAACATCTTCGGGAACAAGCACCCAGGGGAGGGTTCAGAAGAAAAACGGTGACAAAGATGGTACAGGCATGCCAGTATCGGGCGAGAATGGAGGGCCGGCCAAGACGACATCTGCAACAACATATGTTGAGCAAAAACCTGTAGTTGAACTTTCTACGAATAATCAAATTGGGGAAGAAGATGTTGATATAACTGAAAAGGAAAATGATAATATACCACGGACAAATGAAAATTTAGCAGGTGCTGAAAGCAATCAAGTGGCAGGAAATGGAAGTTTGGGTGGAATTGATGATGTGTTTCAGAAGAAAGAAACAACTCCCAGATCAGATATTGAGAATGAGATAGACGCATCAACTTCAAAGGGAAAGCATTTGAATCTTAATAAAAGCAATGACACTGTAAAAATGAAACTATTAAGACTGATATAAAAGCCTCTGAAGATGCTTCCCTTAAATTAAAGATGGAGATGGAAGAGAATTTACGAAAACAGGAAATTGAGAGGCTTGCTGATGAGAATTACCTGAGAGGAAACAAAATCTTTGTTTATCCACAGGTGGTGAAACCTGATCAAGATATAGAAGTGTTCCTTAATAGGAGTCTGTCCACTCTGAATAACGAGCCGGATGTTCTCATCATGGGAGCCTTTAATGACTGGCGATGGAAGTCTTTTACATTCAGGTTGAATAAGACCCATCTTAAAGGGGATTGGTGGTCTTGTCAGCTTCATGTTCCTAAGGAAGCATTCAAGATAGACTTTGTTTTCTTCAATGGGCAAATTGTCTATGAAAATAATGATAAAAAGGATTTCTTCTTACATGTAGAAGGTGGAATGGATGCTTTGGCGTTTGAAAATTTCTTGCTTGAGGAGAAACGAAGGGAACAGGAAAAACTTGCTAAGGAGGAAGCTGAACGGAAAAGACAAGAGGAAGAGCGGAGGCGAATAGAAGCAGAACATGCAGCTCTTGAAGCTGATAGGGTACAGGCTAGGATGGAAACTGAAAGGAAACGAGAGATGTTGCAAGAGCTGATCAAAACGGCTGCAAGGTCAGTTGATAACGTTTGGTACATAGAGCCCAGTGAGTTTAAGGGTGAGGACTTGGTGAGGTTATATTATAATAAAACATCCAGTACTCTTGCTCATGCTAAGGAGCTCTGGATACATGGGGGCTATAATAATTGGAAAGATGGGCTGTCCATTGTCGCTAGGCTTGTCAACTCAGAGAGAACAGATGGTGATTGGTGGTATGCTAAGGTATTTGTGGACATGTACTTCTCTGTTGCTTTTCATCGTGGCACATTGCACTTGGAAGTTGTTAACATAGTTTTTTTCCCAAGGTAAGGGGGTTGGCAAGCCCAAATATATTTTTTAACTCCTTACCTCCCCCAAAATCGAATCCGGACACTGGGCTTTGAAAGTACTTATTTTTTCCAATCCGGCTACGCCCCTGGAGTCGAAGTTGTTAACATAGTTACCTAGATTTAGTTGGAAAAATCTAGTTGACTGTATTGACTTGAAATCACAGTGCTTATCAGTTGTTGAAAGAAGTTTTATTTTTCCTTTTAATTTCTTAGGAACATAATCTCATGTCTTTTTGTGAAGCGAGTTTACTTTAGAAGGGGTTTTGATACTGCTGTATGACTCTGGACGAGTGTCCATTTCTGTTACTTGCTCATGCAGCACCTTGGTTTGGTGATAGTATTGCTTATTATACAACATAATGATTCAAGCCTCTATATTTTCTGCAGTTGCTATACCTGATAAAGCTTTTATCTTGGATTGGGTCTTTGCTGATGGACCACCTGGGAAAGCAATTGTGTATGATAACAATAGTCGTCAAGATTTCCATGCTGTAGTTCCGAAAAGCATTCCTGATGAATTATACTGGGTTGAGGAAGAGCACCGAACATTCAAGAAACTCCAGGAGGAGCGGAGATTAAAAGAGGAAGCTATTCGTGCCAAGGTAATTATACTCTAAATAGAAAATAATATAAGATTTTTTCCCTGATTAATTTCAGTGACAACATTCTTGGTCATTTTAAAAAGCTAGAATTCAGAGGACAGAGACCTGCCACTCAAGTTTGGTTTTGTGGGTCCCTCTAGTACTTAAACTTCATATGACAATAGTGAGATGTGTGGATGAATTTTGCAATGCACAATATGGGTTTTTGGAGGTTCTGTCATCCGCATTTACGTTGTGATGGAATTTTGTATATTTTGATTTTTGACTAAACTATCGATGTAGGTTAGTGCTAATCTCGAATCTCGATTTCTTTTTATTGTTACTAATCTCTCATTTCTTTCTTCTCTTGTTTCAGGCTGAGAAAACTGCACGTATGAAAGCTGAAACAAAAGAAAGGACGTTGAAGAGGTTTCTGTTGTCCCAAAAACATATAGTTTATACCGATCCACTTAATGTTCAAGCAGGAACTACCGTGACAGTGTTTTATAATCCTGCGAACACAGTTCTCAATGGAAAATCTGAAATTTGGTTCAGATATTCATTTAATCGCTGGACTCATCGCATGGGTCCATTTCCACCTCAAAAGATGGTCCCCGTGGAATATAGTGCTCATGTTAAAACCACTGGTGAGTTATCCGGTTATGAAAACCTTTTTGAAAATTGGTGTGAGATTTAGGATATATTTAGAGTTTCCCTGTAGCCATCTCAATGCTAGCAGCCTAGGTTTGCCTTCCTTGTCAGAATAAAAAAGCTATTTTTCTTTAATTGCTAGAATATATCTCAGAAGCTCTGTTTTTGGTCATTTTGTCACCAACTTTTCAGTTGCTTCTTATTTCAAAATAATTTCAGGACTGGATAGTAAATCAAGTTTTTGTTGTCATTGTGCCTGGATTGTGATCTTGAGCTTGACATACATACTAGTGTGTTAGGCATGCATAACTCTTTAAAAGTTGTATATTTAATACCCCTTTCTTTAAAGTCTATGATTGGTGGTTATTATAGTTACCTGGTTTGTTGGTTCTTCATTTCATCTCGAGCATTAAGAGCAAGGCTGTAGAACTTATAGATATTTGTTGGGTGGGACAGTATTCAGATCCAGAAGAAAAGGGAGCTCTAATTAGGCAGCTTTCTAGCACATTTAAATTTTAGGTTGGGCTGCATAGCATTCAGATGGGCACTAATTTAGTGGCTAAATTTCTAGATCAGTGCATCAACTATCTGGCAGCAAATTTTTAGGGGTGCAGCATGATGCCAGATTATATTATGTTAAAAAATCTTTCCTTCAGGCAGAAAGGCACTATTAGTTTGAGGCAACAATTTATGTAATTGTTTGAGAATCAAGGACGTGGGCTTTTGTGTCCTTGCAGTCAAGATTCCTCTGGATGCATACATGATGGATTTTGTGTTCTCTGAGTGGGAAGATGGGGGAACTTTTGACAACAAAAATGGAATGGATTACCACACACCTGTCTTTGGAGGAGTTGCGAAAGAACCACCAATGAACATTGTGCATATTGCTGTTGAAATGGCTCCTATTGCCAAGGTAACTTTAGGCTACTAAGTGAATTCATGGTTCCACAGAATTTTTAGGCATTATTAATGATATACTGACCTGTCAACAGGCTTTTTTACATTCTTTCCTCGTGACTGATATCTGTGTAATTTTAAAACTTAGGCATCTGTGACTTGGGGAAGTTATCTTGTTATTGCCTGGAAAAAGAAGTACAATCATATAAAACAGTTAAATAGGTTTGAAATTAGACCCAAGTTCGACGTTTTTAATCCTGAGAAGTGATTTAAAACTATGGCAAAGAAAGGGTAAAATGATAAGTAATTGAGTATTAGTGTATTAGTGTATGAATATTTAAAAAAATGAAAGCCCTACTCATGTCTTATTTGTTTCCCTTTCCTCTGTCATTTCTAATATCTCTTGCAGGTTGGAGGTCTTGGTGACGTTGTCACTAGTCTATCACGTGCTATTCAAGATTTAACCACAACGTGGACATCATTCTTCCAAAGTATGACTGTTTGAAATTCAGCAACGTAAGCTTCATTGCTGTTGCTTTGATCAGATTTCATTTCAAATCTTTTGTGCTGGACACTTGGTTTCAATTCTTCAAGTATGATGATTTTGGTTTATGTTCTTGGTATATGGGCATTTTCTTGGTGATATTGTTGTTGAAATCTTCTGGGCAATCTCTTTCATGGGAATGGTTGAATTAGGAGTTGTCCCCTTTACTCTTGGTTGGAATTGTTTTTTTGTTAAAAATTTGGGCAAACTCCTGTGCCAGACTGACTGAATTTCATTAACAAATTTAAATTTTCTACTGTTGCACTTATCCTAGTTTCTTCATAGGCACTTTTCGATCATTAGTGAGACGACCACTCTGGATTTTAACTTCTGTTTATCTTTCTCATTATTATATTTAGAACTCCTTACACAATCATTAGTGAGACAACCACTGTTTTATATTTCTCATTACATATATATGGAACTCCTCAATCTATTGTTGTTTTTTTTTATTTTTATAGTGTTTGGTCTTAGGTCTATTATGAGATATGAGTTTTTGATTGAATGTATTCTGAATAGGTGGAGGACTTCAAGTTTGATAGATGCTATCACTGGGGTGGGACTGAGATAAAAGTTTGGATTGGGAAGGTGGAAGGCCTTTCAGTCTTCTTTTTGGAGCCTCAAAATGGGTAATCCTTCACACCTGATGCCTCCTTAGAATGTCATTCTAAAAACCCTATGTGGTTCTTTCCATTTTTGTACTCATATTCTTGTGTAATAGGCATATATGCATCTAGATTATAACGCTTTGGTTTGACAGCTAGTTCTGTTCATATTCTTGTGTGTTATTCGTGTCTTTCTTTTCTTTACGAAATGGGTGGCAATATTTGTGTTAATCGATTAAGTTTGAAGTTGTTCTTTTAAGTTGATTTACTCACTGCAGTGAGCTTCCTATCTGTAATCCCACGTTTTCCTGGCTTCCAAGGTTGTAATGTCAGGTGGTAGTCAGTTTGTACTCAGTGAACATAGAAAGGTCAAGGATTTCTGGGTATCTAAAAAGGAAACAATAAAGTAAAAATCCACCATATGCATTGATATAGAAAATAGAATGTCATTTTAACTGATCATGTTTGACCTCCTTGATTGTGTTACATATCTTTTAGGCCTATAGCTCAGGACCTATTTTGCAATGTTTATTTTTCTAAAGATCTATTTGTTTTTATTAATTTCCTATAACTAAGTATTCCCCATAGGAATTCTCAATGCACATTTTTCTTGTAGATTTTTTGGGAAGGGTCGTGTATATGGCTGCAACAATGATGGAGAGAGGTTTGGCTTCTTTTGCCACGCTGCTCTTGAATTTCTGCTCCAAGGAGGATTTCATCCTGTAAGTGAATGATATCAATCCAATCTAAAAGCATTTAATATCTATCATGAGTTGTGTAATCTTGAATCCTTTCTTCCTATTGACTTATTATCTTCTTTTTCTTGTAATGAAAATTTTCAAGCATAAAGAACTCTATTCCTACCCTGCTAAGTATGTGTAGTCTTACATGATTGTAGACATTTATATATCTGTTCTAACTGCTGCTTTACAATTGGCAGGATATTATCCATTGCCATGATTGGTCTAGTGCTCCTGTTGCCTGGCTGTATAAGGACCACTATGTACATTATGGTCTTAGTAACGCTCGAATTGTCTTCACGATACACAACCTTGAATTTGGGATACAAAACATTGGGAAAGCTATGGCATATGCTGACAAGGCTACAACTGTGAGCAAATACTATTTCCTTTTATCTGAATGGAGTTTATGATTTTTATGTGGTTTGGTATTCTTTTCTCTGTTCTGTACTTCTTGTTCTTTGTTTCTTTTTTATTGGCTTGATAACAAGTTGCTTTAAAGGCAAATTTTCCTCGTGAAATTTTATTGACACACACACACACTTATCACTAACCCTAAAAATGCTTATTTTCTGTTATTTTTCATTTCGGTATTCTTTTCTCTGATCTGTACTTCTTGTTCTCTGGAGAATAATATGTCAGCAACTTCCTTTTTTGAGTCCTCACTATGGCATCATCTTATTTGCATTTATATCTGTAGGTATCTCACACTTACTCAAAAGAGGTTGCCGGAAATCCTGTTATCGCTCCTCATCTCTACAAATTCTATGGCATATTAAATGGAATTGACCAGGATATATGGGACCCATATAACGATAAGTTCATTCCTGTAAGTAAATAACAGCCTTTTTTCTTCTTTTAATACTTACCTCCCATTGCTTGCATTCCTATCAATTTTAGGAGAAGATTCCTGAAAGTGAAGTCCGTACATTGCAGCCGCTACCTTTTATTTTCTGTCATCTATGAATTAATCTGTACAGTGTATGCATGTGTAGATAATTTGCAAATAACACAAGTATTATCTTTTGATAACTATTCTTGCCATTGAAGTTTTAGCTAATTACGTTGCATGTCATTCTAGGTATCATACACTTCAGAAAATGTTGTGGAAGGGAAAAGTGCTGCCAAGGAAGCCTTGCAGCAAAAGGTTGGTCTGAAAAAGTCTGATCTGCCTTTAGTAGGAATCATTACTCGCTTAACACATCAGAAAGGAATCCATCTCATCAAGCATGCAATTTGGCGCACTTTAGACCGTGGTGGTCAGGTTATCTTTTTTGCTTCCTCTTTACTTTTATTATTATTATTGGGCCATGTATTAACATGCATAATACCTTAGTTCATGGATAGTCGACCTATGTATCAGTCTAAATCTTCCCGCAGTAATGGATATCGATAGGAAGTGATAAAAGAATTTTAATGATGCCAACTTCTTACAGAATTTCCTCTATACTAAACCTTCCACTAACTTTTCTTCTATGTGTGTGTTTCAATACCGATATTGTATGATAATCAATCAAGGAGGAAAAGAGAAACTCATGTAGTGTGAATGCAAGGACAATATGGTCTAGTGGCAACTGAAAGTCATGAGCCAATACAATTGTTGCCATAACAACTTAGCAATTTTACTTATTCTGACTGAATATATGATGCCAGGTTGTGTTGCTTGGTTCAGCTCCGGATCCTCGAATCCAGAATGATTTTGTGAATTTAGCCAATCAGTTGCATTCTTCTCATGCTGACCGTGCTCGTCTTACCTTGACTTATGATGAGCCACTTTCCCACCTAGTATGCTCTTGTGGACTTATGATGAGTCAACTTTAATATTCAGTTTTTTCCCTTTACAAAACACTTTACATCTTCAATATGATTTTGGCATTTACTGATTCATTTCTGTATTGTAGATTTATGCTGGAGCAGATTTCATGCTAGTTCCTTCGATCTTTGAGCCATGTGGACTGACACAACTTGTGGCTATGAGATATGGTTCAATACCTGTTGTTCGGAAAACTGGAGGTGTGCACCTGGCTAAAGTTTGTTATTAGTGATAGTGCTGTCTCTCAACAATGTTTCTATCCTCTCTTAACTGCTTCAACATTTTGATATGAGAAAAATCTTTTCACAGCTATGATATATGCATGTACATACTTACCTGTACGTACATATTCTTATCTTTCTGTGCCTTTTATTTATCTTTCGGGGCTTTGAAGACTGGAGAAAGGAAGCACATGCTTGTCATGCTGAACACCCGGATTTATGGCTCATTTCTATAAATAAACAATTATGTTTTTTCTTTATTCTAGCTTTCCTTCAGATTGTTTGGCCAATACTCGTTGGGGCTTGCGGTGAACTTCCCCTGTTAATAATTTGCAAAGATAACATATTTGACAAAACATTTCCAATTTATTTCTTCTGTAGGACTTTACGACACAGTATTTGATGTTGACCATGATAAAGAGAGAGCTCAAGCCCTAGGTATTGAACCAAATGGATTTAGTTTTGATGGAGCTGATAGTGCTGGAGTTGATTATGCTCTGAATAGGTAAGTGAATTTATTTCCTGTCCGATGAAGTTGATAAATATAGTTTTCTTCATGAGTAGGCTTGTAGTTATTTTCAGCTTCCTTGTTGAAGAAATTAATTATGAGGACCCTAAGGGTCAGCTACTTATTGTCCATTTTATACAAAAAACAATCCAGTATGACATTCATTTACAGTTGCGGTTTTGCTTACAGCAAGCTTTTTTAAGTTAATGGTGTTTCTGTAAGTAATCAGTAATGTGTTCCTTTGTATAACATTCATTTGGAAATTGATTTTTCAGGGCTATTTCTGCTTATTACGATGGTCGAGATTGGTTTAACTCATTGTGCAAGACAGTGATGGAGCAAGACTGGTCTTGGAATCGACCTGCGCTTGACTACATGGAGCTTTATCATGCTGCACGCAAGTGAAAATAGGATATCGATCAGACATGGAGTGTGCAATGCCGCCCGCTCATTCTCTTCACACAGTTTGTACAGGTTCAGTTGTTTGAATATTAACGGAATATAGTTCACCCCAGTCAGGAATTATGCAACTTCACCCTTTAGTTGTAGAGCTTCATGTAGCATAAAATAGTACACCAGATTTATAATGTACTATTTCATAAGAAAATGTATCAGGAACAAAAGAATGTCAAATAGAAATTGGGGAGTTACTTTGAGTTACCCAGATTGGAATATGAATGAATGTCTTTATAGATTGTGTATCACAAGTAGGGATGGCAATTTTACTCACAAACCCACAACCCGCAAAAACCCGCCCGTAATGGGTAGGATTTGGTAATATAATTAGTGGGTGCGGTGCGGGTTTGGTAATTTAAAGCAGAACCCGCTGCGGGTGCGGTGCGGTTTGGTATTTAAGAAAAAAATGCGGGTATCCGCATACCCGCAATATTATTTTTTATTAATTAATATTTTTTAGGACAATATAAAAAAACCTTCATATAAACAACTAACAAAACCTAAACCTAAAACACTAATCCAAAGTTCCACATCTCACTCAGCCGCAGCCCGCAATCTGCCCAACTGAAGATTTTTTGCATGACTATTATTTTTTTTTTTCTAATCACACTTGTTAATAAAATTATATGCAAAATTTGGATTAAGTTCACATAATCAGAAACGGGAGAAGAGCAAAATAAGCTAGTGTTTGCTGCAACTTCAGTAGCTTTCCTGCTTCTTCATTACACTTACGCTACTTGAGTCTTGTAAGCATCACTTTAATTACACTTAGCATAAAAAATATGACCAAAGGTTTGTATTACTTTTTAGCTTTTGTCGTTGAGTTGGCTAATTTAGATCATTATAATTATGAAGGGAAGAACTCGTTTTAATTATGTTTATATGAAAAAATAAACATATAATACTGAGTCTTTCATACATTAGTTATTTATGTACTGTATATACATACAATGCATGTTGTATATGTCAAATGAAAAACAAATGTGAAAACTACAGCTAGCAATTAAAAATAAATTATTTATTAAAAAAATGATATTATTAAGAATACAAAGTAATTCAATATTTTAAAAACCCGCAAAAATCCGTGGGTACCAATGCGGGTTTGGTAATTTTTTTTATATGCGGTGCAGGTTTGGTAATGAAAATTAAAACCCGCAACGGGTATGGTGCATGTTTGGTAATTTATTTATATATGCGGGTGCGGGTTTGATAATGGAAAACCCGCACCATGTCCTACCCACTGCCATCCCTAATCACAAGGCATTTTGCCAAAATGCAAACTATCCCAATTATTAATATCACGAGTGAGATGCTTCTACTCAAATTTTGAGGTGGTGATGATTGCTCTTTGACTTGGAAATGCCAAAAATGAAACTTATAGAAAAGTCCATTATGGATTTATGATTCCACTTTGATCATTGAGGGATTTGAAGTACTATTGTATTGACCCCAATGGCAATAGAAAATCAAAACACGCGAGAAAGGCTCAATGGGAAAGTTTCGCTTGTCGTTATAAATTTTGGGAATACTAACGAGTGTCCAAGGGTATTTATTAAGGATCCTTTTAGGAAAGTTTTCATGAGAAATGAAAAAATAATTAATGTTTTGATAATTTTTTTTACATTTCCCATAAAAAATAATGTGAAAAATTTCTTAAAATATATCCTTAGAGCACTTGTTAGCATGACTCATAAACTTTACTAAAATTTAATCAAACTTGGATGGTTATAAATGATATCATTATTTTAAAAGAATAATATAAAAATTATTATATTCATCCAACAACCAAGTGGCTGTAGTTTAGTGGTAAGAATTCTACGTTGTGGCCGTAGAGACCTGGGCTCGAATCCCAGCAGCCACATAATTTTTTTCCTCTCTCTTTCTGCAATCTTACGAGCCAAGCCAGCATGAATTCACCACTGGCCACCCAGTGGCAACACAAATATAACTTAGTTTTGCAGTAATTAGTTGTCTCTTCTTGTTGTTGCAGTGTATAGTACAAATTTGATGCCCTTGAAAATGAGTGATGAAGAAATCTAAAGAGTACTCATCTGGTTCTTCTGCTGCATGGCGCTTTCATTCTCCTCCAAAAATGATCAGAAGAAGTAACAATAGACCAACAGCAGCATATGAAGCCACAAGGTGATTAGTCAGCTCCTGTTAACATCCCTGATTAGTCAAAATCTTATGGGAAAATGCATACTTGGGTTCTTCTTCAAGAAACGGCTCATGGGATGATGGCCATAGTGGTGATGTTAGTCCTAATGGTTTTGTTTATAGTAATGGGGACTGTCATGGTTATGATGATGATGATGGTGAATGGTTAGCTAAGAAGCTTACAAGCAACCAAATTTCTTCTTTTTCAGTCTGTGAAGGGATTGGAAGGACACTCAAAGGAAGAGATCTTAGCAAAGTGAGGAATGTTATTATGACAAAAACTGGTTACTAAGTGATCATATCATTTGTGGCATCGTCTTCAATAGGTGTTGTTTGGTGGTGTAGGGTTCAGGATCTCACCTTGAGGTTCTGGGTTCGAATCCAGGGGGTGCACTTCTTGTAAGAGCTTGGGACAGCCGGTGGTTTTACTTGCGCTGCGGCCCAGAATGGGTAGTTTGGTGGCGGAGTTTCCATTGTTTCCAAAAAAAAAAAAAAAAAAAAATCATTTGTGGCATCACCAAGTATTTGTACCACCATCAAATCATCATTTTAATATCTTGGATCCCATGTAATATTTTTCATTAGCTCTTGATTTTATTACTAACATAGTATGCAATTGGGTGAGAACTTAGATAGAAATAGTCAATCTTTCATTATTTGTCTCTTAATGTACTACTAAGCTACCGCCCCCAAGGGTATCATTTGGTGACAAATGGTTTATGATTTATTTGTCAAGTTTTAGATTCGAGTTTAGGGGGTCTATTTCTTGAAAAAATTTGAGGCAGCCAGAAATTTTACATATTCCCCTTAAACCAAAATCGAGTAATTTAACGGATTTCAAAAAAAAAAAAATATACCAAGCTACCTTCTTTAATCATAACTTGTTTTTGTTTGTAGAATCCTTTTGCTCAGTCTTCAAATAATTTGACAGTTGTTTTCCATTTTTTAAGGAGCGGTACTTGCAGAATTCGCAAATCCAAAGTAATCAAAAGCCATTTTGCATCTGAATAAGGGGACACCACTGATGTAGTAGTAGTTCAGTAAAAAAGAAATCGTCCTGCTGCTTGTCCCTAGGCCAGATTTTTGTTTACCTGCCATTATCCATATTAATTTTGAAAAATCCACTAGATTTGTTGGCTATTTCCCCTTTTGCCGATACCACCAACAGTGACATTTACAATTTCTCCTGTACTAACTCACTTCACTAATCAACTCTAATTGTTGCCAAATATTTGATTTTAAATTGAAATGCGGTCTAAAATGGGATGAAAGTGAGACAAATCTTATACATAGGAATGTGGAGCCTCAACTCAGTTT